>BQKZ01006361.1:34549-52678 GCA_036244855.1 Temnopleurus reevesii | reverse complement strand
TTTTTAGATAAATCATCTAAACGGTTCAGGCAGTGAATGAGTTAAAAAGTGGAGTAATCGCCAAAGTAAAATGTTTTTTTTTTCAGGACTAGTTTCTCTCTCTGTATTGTTTTTACCCCTCATGAATTCGTAGCTATTTCTTTAGTCACAACAGATTCAACATTGGCAGGGCACGGTGCTACAAGAATTTTTTTCTAAAATCACTTGCCTGAACATCCAAAACATAAAGCAAACAAAAGCAGCTGCACATGCATACATTTGGCTAAGCTGTCAGTGAAGGTGGTCAAATGGTAGATTCACTGACAGTCAAAAATTTATACTCTTTTGGACTTTAGAAGTGAAAATTTTGTTTATTTGCCTGATGGCTTAATTTTGTTGCAGGATTATTCCGGCATGTGGGTTTGTAGCGCACTACAATGTTGACTGTGCTTCTTTTATGTTTCTTCAGGACCGCCTCAGAAGGATGAAACTATAAAGGACATTGTGAGGACAATGATGGAAAACACCATGCGGCATGATAGGACATTGATGGAGGCCGAAAACGCCCATCGTTTTATTTTGTTTATTTGTCTGGTGACTAAATTCTCTTGCATGGTTATTCTGGCATGTGGCTTTGTAGCACACTGCAATGTTGACTGTGCTTCTTTTATGTTTCTTCAGGACCGCCTCAGAAGGATGAAACTCTAACAGACATTGTGAGGACAATGATGGAGAACACCATGCGGCATGATAGGACATTGATGGAGGCCGAAAACGCCCATCGTTTTCTTTCGTTTATTTGCCTGGTGACTTAATTCTCTCGCATGATGATTCCGGCATGTGTGTTTGTAGCAGACTACAATGTTGACTGTGCTTCTTTTATTTTTCTTCAGGAATGCCTCAGAAGGATGAAACTCTAAAGGACATTGTGAGGACAATAATGAAGAACACCATGCGGCATGATAGGACATTGATGGAGGCAGAAAACGCCCATCGTAGGATGGAAGCAGAGAGGCATTCTGAAGAGGTATGTACACGCCAAACTTGATCATTTATGGGGCGTTGCTAAAAAGTTGTTTATGGTAATTTTGTTCGATTGTAAGGTATACTAGAACAGAACAAGTCTTGGCCATATCGTGCTATCTATCACCACCATCCTTTCATGTCGCTGTCTGTGCGTAGATTTTGTGTACAAGTCAATGCCAGAGGCTTTCTTCCGCCAGCAATGAAACAGGCAGCAGTGTTTATGCGCCATACACTTGCAGGAAGTTTCCAAGGTTTTCTTAACCCTATTTTAACCGGGCTTTTTCAGACCAAGATCTTGGCCCTGGATCGCGCGATCGCTGCAAAATTTTGCACACGCATAGAGCAAGGTGTAAACTACAACACCGTTTGTTAGATTTTTTGAAAATTCTGAACTTTTATTTCTAAATAATATGCAAATTTATGCATGAAATCACACATTCTGCTTAATTTCACTCAATAATGCTCCTAGAATGCTCATTTTTGGTGTAAATATTCTTTATATCACTCTTCATGACACTACTTGAAAAAAAATTATGGCTGACAATTCATTTCTTATGTTTTTTTTTATTTTTTATTGTTTTATGAATTTCTTATGTATTTCGTTGTTTTTTCGATCTTTTGTTTTCTATTATCTTTTCAATGTAATATATTGTAGAACATCTATGAAGCATGTTTATGCTAAAATGAAGTAATTTCAGCCCATAAAAGTGATATTATTTACATTTTTATGAATTCTGACAGCAATCACAATTTACATTGACTTTGTACACAAAATCACGTTTTTGAGCCATTTTCAGTCTGACATGCATGTACAAAAAGTGGCGCGGCAACATAACTGTTTGTCCGATTTTCGCGAAAACAGTCTTTAAAGTTGCACAAGACTTGAAAGAAAAAAGTCAGCGAGTCTTGCAGTGAAAAAAATTTGTGCGGTGGAGCGATCGCGAAATTTATTGAGGGGGGGGGGACAAATTGACGCTCCTCCCAGTTGGAATAGGGTTAGAATAAAATTTTGAAAGCTAAAGCGAATGAGGGTAATAACTATGAGCAGGAGTGACAAAGGATTCAGAAGGATTTAACAATTTCAATCAAACCTTCAAAATAACTTCATGAACAAAAAGAAAAGTAGCCTTCCTATTTATTCACCGAACATGTGTGACACAAGTTTGACATTTCTCCGGAAAATAAGAGGGTAATACATTTCTTGTATATGCACCTAGATGTATTTTTTAGTCTTGATATGACAGGGAGTAATTTTACTTCATTTTTTATTAGCTCAGTCATTGAGGAAACATTTTCAACACGTTATGTTTCTATGTGAAAAAGTTGCTAAACAAATCATCTTTTGCATAGGTATCATGCTGACATGCATAGAAAATTGCGATGAGATATCAGGAAAANGCATGTGTGTGTGTAAATTCTATGTGGGTGTGTTGTGTGCTATAATGTCTGCCCATTTTTGTTATTTCATCATATAATTATGTATGTATATATATAAGGGTTCCCATAATATGGAAAATCATCTGAAATCCTGTGGTCATGGAATATTTGTGAAAATTTATGGAATTTTTATGAATTTGGGGTGTTTGTGGAACAAAAATGGTACCTTGATCCCGTAAAAGCCCATTATTTTATATGTGTTCATGCTGAAAGATAGTGGGTGGAACAGATGACTATGAGGTGAAGTGGAGGCCATCACAGTGACATAAAGAGATGTGATTAGGATAATCACAGTATAAAGTGGAACCTCGTTATAAAGAGGTATATAGCGAGATACCTGTTATAACAAGGTGATTTTATTGGTCCCAGCTCATCATAGTTCTTTTACCCTGACATAGTGAGGAACCTGATATAACAGTGAGGAACCTGACATAACAAGGGAATTTTCATGGTCCCAAGGACCTCGTTATAAAGAGGTTTCACTGTATAAGAATTAATTATGAAAGCTTAATGAAGTCTGACCGTACTTTATTCCCCCTCTCTTTTTAACAGCAGAACGAGAGGTTCTCCCTGTTGTTGAAGCAGGATGGATTTCTGATGGAGATGATATGGACCGTGGGGAGCCGTTGCCCAAAATGAAACGGAAATTTAAAGTGGGGAATGTACCTTTACCACAGATGGAAACGACCAGTAAGTTGATTTTTATTAAGGATAATGGTAGACTTAACACATTACAGAATTCAATAGTCAATGGGTTAGTTATAGTAAGGATGCTAATTCATAACTTTTTCTTAACTGTTTTGAGTAGATGGTTGAGGGATTTGATAAGGGAAAACTAGTGAACTATAAGTCCAAATTCAACTTTGTTAGCTTGGTTGCTTTAAACAAACTCTTCCCGTTTTTATTCTTTTCCCTCTCCCTCTCACTTCTCTCCCGTCATGAATTTAACCCCATGGACGGAGCGATCGAGGGGGGGGGGGGAAGTGAGCGAATGTTTGTTTCTATTGGCTTTTAGATAAATCTAAACAGTTCAAGCAGTGAATGAGTTAAAAAATGGAGTAATCGCCCAAGTCAAATGTTTTCTTTTCAGGACTAGTTTCTCTCTCTATATTGTTTTTACCCCTCATGAATTCTACTTCCTCTAAGTCGAAGCTATTTCTTTAGTCCCAACAGATTCAACATTGGCAGGGCAGGTAGTCCAGTTGAGGACTGAGTTTTCGGATAGCACCCACCTCTGCATATTCACTTACACTGTACACACAGGGACTGCACTGCACTCAACCACAGAGTCCTTACATACCCCTCTGATCTGTATACCCCTCTGATCGAGCCTCTACACTCAGAGGCTCGATTTATATTTAAACTGTATAATTCTTTTGTTAACTGCTCTCTTTTCCCATGCTCTAGAAATGTAGAAAACTATCTAAGTTTTTAATACTATGAAAGCCAACTGTGCTGGTAAATCAAACTCGGACTGTTATAGATTCAAGCCTCTTTTGGCTTTCCATACTTAAACCACAGATTTAAACTCGAGTTTAAGTTAAACCTGATATCAGAATACGGGCCTTGGAGTTTAGAAGTGAAAATTTAGTTATTTGTCTGGTGACTTAATTCTCTCGCATGGTTATTCCGGCATGTGGCTTTGTAGCACACTGCAATGTTGACTGTGCTTCTTTTATGGTTCTTCAGGACTGCCTCAGAAGGATGAAACTCTAAAGGCCATTGTGAGGACAATGATGGAGAACACGATGCGGCATGATAGGACATTGATGGAGGCCGAAAACGCCCATCGTTTTATTTTGTTTTATTTGTCTGGTGACTAAATTCTCTTGCATGGTTATTCTGGGCATGTGGCTTTGTAGCACACTGTAATATTGACTGTGCTTCTTTTATTTTTCTTTAGGACCGCCTCAGAAGGATGAAACTCTAAAGGCCATTGTGAGGACACTGATGGAGAACACCATGCGGCATGATAGGACATTGATGGAGGCCGAAAACGCCCATCGTTTTATTTTGTTTATTTGCCTGGTGACTTAATTCTCTCGCATGGTTATTCCGGCATGTGGGTTTGTAGCACACTGTAATATTGACTGTGCTTCTTTTATGTTTCTTCAGGACTGCCTCAGAAGGATGAAACGCTAAAGGACATAGTGAGGACAATGATGGAGAACACGATGCGGCATGATAGGACATTGATGGAGGCCGAAAACGCCCATCGTAGGATGGAAGCAGAGAGGCATTCTGAAGAGGTATGTACACGCCACACTTGATCATTCAGGGGGTATTGCTCAAAAGTTGCAAATGGTTGTTAGTCAACTGCAAATAAAATCAGTTGCTAATTTAAAGGCACATTTTCATTTGCACATGTTTTTCGGTTTTTAACAAGATGCGCATGAAGCAATATTATTCACTAAAATTAAGGGCACTAAAACTAAGGGTTGGGAAATCCCTCAGGAGAGGATAAAGGTTTACTGCATTATAATGGTTTTCATTGCGGGATACCAATCAACTTCAACTTATATTTGATTGCAACCTTCTAACTACACCTCTGTAAGCTGACAGCAAGGGAGAGGAAGGTTTTGGTTCAATTTGGTTTTAACGTCTTACTTTTTTCATTTTTAGATAAAGTATAATATTTACTGGTAACATGTCTTCATCTTGAAGTAGATAAAAATGGTCTAAAAAGTAATGAAACATCGCAACACTAGTTATTTTGTGTTCAGGAGATGTCGCCTGACACGTCAAATAGGCAGAGCGTGCCTTCCCCATATTGCCTGATTAGGGTTAAGGCACTATAAGTAAGCGTTGGGAAATCCCTCGGGAGAGGATAAAGGTTTACTGCATAACATTTGGAAATTTCAGTAGTATTATAAACTTAAAGCAATCAAAGAATCATGTATTTTCAAATTCATACACTACAGGTCCATGTACCGTAAAATTAAAATTTTAAGGGTTGATTAGTGTAAGGGTGGTTTATAGAAATTTTGTTCAATTGAAAGGTTAATAAAATTAGGGTAAAATATAAAATACTTGAACAGAAAAAAATGTGCCATACACTTGCAAGAAGTTGCCAAGGTTTTCCTCAAATAAAACTTTTCAAAGCTGAAGCCAATGGGAGTAGATGAGCAGGAGTGACAAAGGATTCGGAAAGAGTCAACAATTTCATTCAAACCTTCAAAATAGCTTCATGAACAAAAAGAAAAGTAGCCTTCCTATTTATTCACCAAACATGTGTGACACAAGTTTGACATTTTTCCGGAAAATAAGAGGGTAATACATTTCTTATATATGCACCTAGATGTATTTTTTAGTCTTGATATGACAGGGAGTAATTTTACTTCATTTTTTATTAGCTCAGTCATTGAGGAAACATTTTCAACACGTTATGTTTCTATGTGAAAAAGTTGCTAAACAAATCATCTTTTGCATAGGTATCATGCTGACATGCATAGAAAATTGTGATGAGATATCAGGAAAATTATTCCCTATATGAAGTTTATTATTTTGTCCAAATGATTTGTCCCTTCTGTTCGGAGTGAATATTCAACAAGTAATTTCATTTTCTTTTGCACGATAGATACGACTTCTCAGAGACCAAATCCAGCTGGAGCGGGATAGATTGCAATTTGAGCGCGAGGAGAGGGAGAGGATGGAGATCATTAGGAGAGAGGAGGCAGCCAGGAATGAAAGACTCCGGAGGGAAGAGATGGAAAGGACAGAAAAGGCGAGGTTAGACGATAGAGAGCGAGAAGAGCGACGCTTTACACTGATGATGGCTCTCATAAAGGGGGTGCAGAGTCACAGCGGTTCGCCTCCAAGCTGAAAACATGATATGATTCTTGCATGCTTGGAGCTCTAAAATCACACCTGCTTGTTTGATCGTAGCAGGGGAAATAGCTCCTTTGGGTACAAGTAAAATGTGAGCCTGGTAGTGTTTCCCATTCAATGATTATTAAATTTATTCAGAAATAGGACTTGGAAAGGAGTAAAAAGACAAAAATCACCTGAAACTTACTTTTCAGATTGTATTCCACATGTATAATTTTTCACATTTTCTTGAATTCCACATGGATATTTAGGTACAATGGTCCGACACAGCAACGATTTTGAAGGAAAAAATTGCAGTTAACAATTTGGAATGTTTTTTCTAATTGGATGGCAAACATTTTGTACACTCGTGAAAATTTTTATTAATGAATTGCCCCTCACATCAAATTTGCTTAAAATCTCTCAATTTTGTGTAATTTTAAACTTAAAAAAACCCCAACATTTTCTTCATTGTTGTTTTATTGTAAGAATCCTTTATTTTTTTTAATATGGAAAGTTCCTGTAAGTAACTCAACTGTGCCATGAAGCTCCATTCAACTCAATTTAATGATAGTATGTTCTGAGTTCATTAAAATCTTTGTTTCTAATGAGCTTCCATTGCTCAAAACTATACTAAAAATGTAATCCATATGTAATTTTTAAAAGAAATCTTTCATAGTCCACTGTCAAATATGTAGTGAGCTTCCATTTCATTCATTTTTTACCCCAAAATCTTGCCAATTATGGAGTTTTTATAATTTATTTACTATTCTTGTATTGAATGTTATTTGTTCTTTGGGAAAATGCAATGAGTTCTCGTCAAATGAAGTATAGATATTGCTGTATACACATGGATGATAGATAGCATTCCAAATGCAATAACCAATGTTTTTGTACATTTGGTAATACCAGAGTATGGAATGTTTGTTATTACAGTATTTTAGTGGAGGATCTCTGGTTTACAAACTTTTCATTAAACATCATTTACTATGTAGATAACACCTCCATGGTGCATTGAGGAACTATTTTAGAAATATTTCACCGTCAACTTTATAAGACGAAGGCAACTGGGCACGAGTTTGACAAATTAATAACTTATCACTTTTTGTGTGATCATCTGTACATTTCCATGAAACCGCAACGATGATGAAAATGTTACCAAAGTCATGGAAGTACACTTTACATGTATTTAAAGCTCTGATGAATACACAACAAATGAAAACTCTTGTGAAAATATTACATTTTCCCTGATTAATTATCAATTTATTATACTGGAAGTACTGAATAACAACTTTATGTTCAAAATATTTGCGTTGGAATATACATGTAGATTTTTTTTCAACTCTTTGATAGCATAGAGACAGAGAGAATGTTAAAAAAAAGACAAAGGTATGGCAAGAAATAAACTTAATATGACAAATATTGTCTTCTGCTAAAATGCAAAGGGAATGTATTCATAATACACTGTACATCACATTTTTTTTCTTCACTTGCAGGGTGCTACAAGAATTTTTCGCATCACTTGCCCTGTCGGGCATGTTGTTATTTGAATCACTTGCCCGGACAAAAATTCCTATTGCCCAAAGCACAATCAAGCTAACAAAAGCAGCTGCATACATATCTAATTGGGCTTAGCTGTCACTAAAGTAGGTCAAATGTTAGATCTTGCAACTGGATATGGCCTAATAATGAAGAATTTATAGACAGTCCAAACTGTACAGTTCTTGGACTTTGATACCATTACTTGCCCAATCTGGCAAGTGACAATATAATTTCCTTGCCCGATGGCTCAATTTTGTTCCCCGGGCGTTTGGGCAAATGGGTTTGTAGCACCCTGACTTGACTTTGCAAAAGTTTTGACGAGCTGGAAATAAAGATCTGTGAACGAAGACCATGGATAGAAAATAACAAAAGTATCAATGTGCATAATCAGTATCACCTAATTTTTGTTACTTTAAATAGCTGCATATCTAGTAAAACTACATTTGTTCTCGTCCCAGTAATTGTAGAGGCAACTTCCTTCCTAACCTATCATGAGATGCATGGTTTAAACATGGATGAATTCATGCTCTAAAACAGGAAAATTAAAGTGGCAAAAATCATGATAACGAGATATCGTTTCACTCTCATTGTTGTGCTGTTAAATGTCTCTGGTCATATACAACTATATATATGAAATAAGGTTGACCAAACCCAAGAATTAATGCACTCTCAGCAGATATAGAAAAACAAGATGATTGAACTGTGAAAATTTGAGGAAAATATGATAGTCGGCAACTTTGACATAATCCATGACGTCATTACGGACAACACTTTGTTCATGCATTCTGTTCAGTATAATATTATTCTCTTCCTTTTTTTCAGGAAAATAGAAGAGTGTGGGTTCTTCCAAAGTTTCTTCCATCAGAGTCCTAATATTCATTACTTTTGAACAGATTATCAGATTTTGCTCAAATTTTCACAGCCTTATTCATCTTATTTTTCTTAATCTACATTATTTTGAGGAAGTTGTTCATCTTCAGGCCAGCAATATTCATTTTTTTTTGTACCCCTAAAAGTAAGACATTTCAAATTGTTTTATTTTCAAAACTTGTACTGAAGTAGAGTACCTCATGCCCATTTTTCATACTGTGACTCAAGAACACATGGGCAGTGGTGGATGTAAAGGGAAACCAACCCCCAGAATTATCGTGCGCTTTCTTGAATGAATAAAATTCAGATGAAAAAACTGAAAATTTGAGGGAAGTCGGACAACTTGTTCAAAAGTTATAAATTTTCAAATTCACAGCCGCTGATAGGGATCCGTGCGATCGGCAAATTCGACAAAATCTTCCTTTTTTGGAAAAGTGAACAAAATGCTAATTTGGGGTTGGGGTGTAGCATTTCTCAATCAATACTGCATGTATTTTGAGAAGAATCATGTTAAAACCTTACTCTAAATGTTACATGAATCCATTAAAAAAATTCTATGTACAAAGTGAATGAGGAGTTGTTGTACGTCACAGATCCCGTCTATGCTGCCGATCGCACAGATCCCCATGAGCGGCAGTGATCGTCATATCTCTGTAAATCTGAAAATCCATAACTTTTGAACGAAGAGTCAGATTGTGCTCAAATTTTGAAAGTTTGTTCATTTTATTTTTTTTCATTTAATGAGAACATGACAATTCCAGGGCTTGGCTCTCATTCAATACTGGGGCTTAAAGTCCACCAAAAGGCACTTTGAACAAACACACCAAGTCACTTGCTTGCTCGCACAGAAAGTTTGTCCAAGTCCTCTTTTGATGTATCAAGAAAATATAAAATGAGTTTTAAAAAATTCAATATTTTGAAAACACCTTCTTGATATCATGGAATGGCTAAGGGGTTTAGTTTTTAAAATGTATCAACTAATCTGGCCTCAGGTACCCTTTAATAGCACCATTAATTTCCACGAACCCACAGGAACATAAATTTTGATCCCTTTGCCAAAATATCCTAATGACAGATCTATTGATCTTCTCAGCTTTCAGTAAAAAAGTATAAAGTGATTTAGGGGGTGTTGTTCAAAATCAACTGCAAATCAACTGCAACTTCGCAAATTATAACGCGCATTTTCATTTGCGCACGGTATGCGCACTTAACACTTAGCGCTGAGCAAGGATTTCTGTTGAGATTGGAGAGGCTGGAACTTGATCATGTTTGAATGTTTGCATTCATGAAGTAGAGAGTGAGAGCATTGCGAATTGAAACAGCACTTGTTTCACAGTCTGCATCCTCCCGCCGAACTGCTCCATGTGCGGCAGGTTGATAGTCCCAGTTCCACTCATCCAGGAATGGATCTTCACGCCTCTCTACAAGGTTGTGGAGGATGCAGCAAGCAAGAATTACACAATGGACCTCCTCCGCATCACCTTCTATTGTATTTGCAAGGATGTTCCATCTGCCGATCAGACGTTCCAATGCCTTGCAGGCTGTGTCGTGGCCTAGCTTTAATCTCCGGTTGAAGCACTTCTGTGTAGCTGTGAGGTTTCCATCACCACTGTATGGCTTCATGAGGTTTTTCATGAGACGGCATGCACTATCACCAAGTACTTGGACAGGTACTGGTGTTCCTTCTATCACTTTGGTAAAGTTTTCATGATGGGAAGCCTCCGCCAACTTGCCGCATG
The DNA here is from genome assembly GCA_036244855.1 of Temnopleurus reevesii. NCBI lineage: Eukaryota > Metazoa > Echinodermata > Echinoidea > Temnopleuroida > Temnopleuridae > Temnopleurus > Temnopleurus reevesii. The sequence continues at coordinate 42,278 of BQKZ01006361.1, read as the reverse complement.
ATTCTGTGCAGAACACATCTGTATCATGTTTGCTGTCTGGCAATCCCATCTTCACTTTGATGAACTCTCCAAAGCCATCGACGGCCACTTGAAGTGCAGTGGAGGAAGACATGCCGTTGGTTTGCTCTTCCTGGTTATCTCCAGGGGATTCCATAGGAATCTGGCAAGAAGCGATGGCAGCCGCAGCTTGAGGAAATCCCTTGTCCTCGAAATGTTTAATACTTTGCTGTAATCAAAGCAGGAGACGAACATTTTTACCCTTTTTATCGTCATCCATTTAAGCCTAATCTACAACATAGTAGGGAAATATCGACACAAAATAAAACCCTACATTTTTTATGGAAAATTGATGATAGATCAATTAAGACAGACAGGAAATGTAATTTATCAAAGGCAAATTGCCCTTCTTCTTTTACCCTCGAGTGAAAAAAATTTAATCACAAGATTTAACAGCATTTTTGTATAAAATTTCTTCATCATATTTCTTCCAACACTAGAGCTTTGTCACATCACATCCAATCAAACTGCCCTGCAAAAAGTTGAAGATCAATTACATATAACAATCATTTCTTTACTCAATTTCGACCTAAAGATGTATGGCCTTTCAGATAAATTGCCAACCATGTGCCTGGTTCACAAGAAGTTCACACATAGATAGTAAACCATAAACTAATTTGTAATGAAAACCTTTTTACAGAAATTAATTCATTTTTGGTAATGAAAAAAATAATGACAATAAACTGAATTTGTTATAATTTGACCTAGTAACTTTCTTGCGTGATTTTTATAGTGATTGCAAAATCAATGGATGAAGATAAATATAGCATCAAAATGAAACTGAAGGAATATACCTTGAGTCTGTAACCTGTTGGAATACTAATGAGCCATTTTTCCAACACCTTATTAATGGCTGCTATTACGTCCCAGAATATAGAGACTACAAAGGATGTTTCGATTCCGAACATGTCAGCCAGCTGACTGTAATCAGTCCTTGTGGCAAGACGCCACAGAGCGATGCCAAGCCGTTGTTCAGAAGGGATGGACCTTATCATCGTTTGGCCTTTCTTTGAGATAAGGGGGCTGAGCTTGTGACGCAATTGTTGGAATGTGGCTTTCGACATCCTGGAAGAAAAAGACAAGAAGATTGGAGATCCATTAAATCATTCGTAACTGGCGTACGAACAGGTATGGCTTTTCACACGTAGGGCCATTGCGAGTATGACCTGCCTTTATGGATAGTAAATTACTTTCGTCATAGTCACACTCAAAGTTGATCGGAAATAAAGGTCAACCAATTTTAACAGGTCAACTGCTCTAGTTTGTTCACTCCCAAAATCAGTGCTGATTTCAGTTACAAGTTCTAGATGACCTCACTATGGCATACACACAAGAGGCATGTGCTCGTCTAAGGACTCATCACAGATCAGTGAGGGAAAGGGAAAATCAAGATTTTTAAAAGATTGCAGTATTCAGCCAGGACGTTCGGAACTTTACGGAATATTCCTTTTAAGTTGTATCGGTACATAATTTTTGTGCTTTTTCTACTTTATTTTTATATCTCAATAATCTTTAAAATATTCTCTTTTGAATGATAGTTTCAATCGTTTCATATGTGATCAGAAATAAGGTGCGGGCCTATTATAGTTATAGTATATAAACTATAGTATATACTGACAAGTTAGTTACTAAGTTAGACTTCCATCACACGTTAACTGAAGCCTGAGTGAGGCTGAAGGAAACATCTTAGACATGGTAGAAACTAGAAATTAGGATCGGCCTAAGCCAAGCTTCAAGGCCAAAACTATTAAAAAAAACCCATTATCAACAGTCTTGCTCCAATCTATCTTGTAATTTATGTTTAAAAAATTAAAAAAAAAATAAATAAGGGATTAATTAAAGCGCCAAGAGTACCGTACCTGAAGTTTTCGAGCCATGTTTTGTCATCCCAAGACTTCATAACGATGTTGTTCCACCAGTGGATAGACTGCGGGAACAACGAAACCTCCCTCGGTACGCTCTCCCCTGGTTCACACATCGACAACAGGGTCGTCATGAGGATTGTGGTGTTCCGTTGGCGGCGTCGAAAATAAGCGAAATATCTCTGCCGTCGAAGCTGGGCTTCGTGGTATCGTCTACGTCTAATCATTTTCAACATTGTTGCACTTTGAAGCAGGTGTTCATTGAAGCTCATGGTGTTCAAANAGCCGTGCTATGGTCGGGTAATAATACCACGTATAGCGCTTAGAAACACTTCGTATTAGGGACTATATAAATGTTATTATTATTATTATTAATATTATTATTATTATTATTATTATCATTACTATCATTTTTGTTACCCTAATGTCAAACACTAGAGTGAGGACATATATGCCCCGTCCCCTGGATCCCCCGGAACTCGGAACATACGAGTTCTGTACCTGTGGATCTTCCAATTTCTCATGTTTACACTTAACCACTTTCACAAACTCGTTCGTCTTGTGAGATGCACAGTATCGACTGGCCATAACGTCAAAAACTATATCAACATTAGCTGAACCTGCAGGAGGGTTATATAAGAATCATAATTGTACATTATATGCCCCCTTTCCCTCAAGATTCGCCTACATATGTTCACACTTTATAGGCCTACACACTTTCACAAACTCGTCCGTCTAGAGATATGTATTTATCAACTGTGATGTCAAATACTGTCATCAAGCCATATACAGTTCAACCTGGAGTGAGGGGTGAGGACCATATCCCACCCCCTCATCTTGATCTCCCAAAACTCGGCGCGGTTCATGCAAGTTTTTGCTGGATCCACCAATGTCTCATGTTCACACTTACCCACTTTCACAAACTCGTCCGTCTTCATAGAGATACACAGCATTAATTACGGCCATAACGTCAAAAAACTGTCAAGCCTTACATTAGCAGAACCTGCAGGAGTGGGGACATAATTAGGCCACTTCCCCTGGATCCCTCGTAACAAGGGACATAAGAGTTCTGCCTTGTGCCTGCATGGATCCTCCACTTTATCATGTTCACACTAACCCACTTTCACAAACTCGATCGTCCGTCTTCATAGAGATACACAGCATTGATTAGCCATAACGTAATAAAATACCAAGCCTTACATCAGCTGAACCTGCAGGAGTGGGGACATAATTAGGCCCCTTCCCCTGAATCCCTCGGAACTCGGAACATACGAGTTCTGTGCCAAGATCCTCTACTCATGTTCATACTTACCCACTTTCACGAACTCGTTCGTCTTCATAGATGTATACGTTGATTGACCACTAATTTCAAACACTACCAACTCACACAACTGCAGCTGCTGGAGGGTTATAAGGACCATAATGATAAATTATGCTCCTTTTCCCCCCTAGATTAGCATATGTCTCACGTTCACACGCACACCACTTTCACAAACTCGTCCGTCCAGAGATACACAGCATTTATCAACTGACTGTGATGTCAAAGAATGTCATCAAGCCATATACAGTTCAACCTGGAGGGGTGCGGACCATATCCCACCCCCTCATCTTGATCCCCGGAACTCAGTCGGAACATACGAGTTCTGTGCCAGGATCGTCCTCCCCGGCATGTCCACACTTACCCACTTTCACAAACTTGTCCGTCTTCATAGAGATACACAGCATTGATTGGCCATAATGGCAAGCAGAATCGGGCCACATGTAGCTGTTCTTGGCGAAATCAGGAAACTTGGGGACGCTGTGAATGAGCCAAAACCCTGACTGATCATCGAATGCAATCGAACCTGTTACGTCAAGACACAAACGACAACAAAAATAATAAAAACAAGTTATATATGTTACAGTTCACGTCAGCGTTGTCAGGATATTACAGAACTTAAGCAAAGAAGGCGGAAGGGCCGATCAGGACGTTATTTCTCAAGCGCGGGAAAATCTATCGGGCAGACTTAAAGGTTGAGAATGCCCGCTAGATTTCCCCGCGCTTGAGAAATAATGTCCTGATCGGCTCTTCCGTCTTCTTTGCTTAAAGTCCGTATTTTCGTCATACAGCGGTATAAAACCGTTTAGGTGGTAAGGAATTGTATAACGAAATCATCTAGGGCCAATAACTAGGCTGGTTTAATAGACGCAAAATCTATGCTTTATCTGTGCGCAATTAAAGGTTGCCTTTGACATACGTAAAATCTTGCCCAAAGTTTGCTCGACATAGCGACAAGTAATGGATGCCGATTTGATTCGAAGTATTGTAGTTGATTATTGTTTTAATGAATATCCACGAAACAACGTTCGTTGGCAAGAAACATGCATACATTTCAATCTATTAATCTATCACATTAAACGATTTTTTAAAATATTTACCATAAACATAGTTCATACAATGAGCTATATCGTGCTATTTTTCTTCCTTCATTAGATTAATTTGAATGGCTAGTTATATCTCATTAATATATAATATAATGTGACCCTCAATTTACTTCACGTTGTCCTATATTAACAAATCACTAGTTTGCTTGTGTTTAACTTTTCATTTGAAGGTACAATGTATATCATTTAGAATTCATAAAGAGATGACATTTTCATTTTTCGTCATTTGTGGATATCGAAAAATTACGGAGGCCCTAAAGTGATACCGAAAATGAAGCTTAGAAGGATACTGGCAGCTGTTGCGGCGAAAAATCTCGTCATTTGTGTGTCATCTTTAGTGCCTCCGTAAAATTTTAAAATGCCAATAATGTTTCCCCAAGGGTGCCAAAGTGGCACCAACCGGATTGTGTTTAGTACCCCTAGACTATCATATTCACTAATTCACTAATAAACCAGGCTATCATAATTCATAATTTGTCACGGTCCTGCTGGGATTCCACTTGACTTAGGGGGTGTTGTTCAAAATTCGCAATTGATCGCAAGTTGCAATTTATCGGAACGTGCCAAACAAAATCATTGTTTCATGCGCGTCTTGTTAATTGCGCATACCTTGCGCGAATGAACATGTGTGTTACAATTTGCAAAGTTGCAGTTGATTTGCAGTTGATTTTGAACAACACCTCTTAAGAGTTTGATTGGTACCTTTTGTGTGTCCTCTGTAATCCATCTTCTTTCCATCTGGGTATTCATCATTATACATCATGTATAAAACATTCTGTGAGGATATAATCGTGAAAATGTACTTCAATTAAGAAAATTATAAATTGAAAATAAGTGATGTTCATACCTATATTTAATCAACTCGATTGATATTTTATCACACACCTTTCACGTTGGACATATATCGACTGTATTCAAAAGATTCTTCTCATTGGACAAAAATTTTACGATTAAAAAATTTGTATCTATCATATAATTCGACAAATTATTTCTAAATCATGCTCATCGTCCCGTAAAATCTTGAAAAAAAATATAGCAAAAAGTGTTCAAAAACGTTTTTTTTTNTCAATCAGATGTAGTATAATATATTGTCTTACTAATAGTATCTCTTCTTTTTTTGCCGCGCCAAGATATCATGCCATATCTGGGGCCTGTAACATAAAAGAGATACGATAATTTTTGCAATTAATCGTATCTCTATGGTACATGTTTTGCCATAGACATACGATAAATATTTATCGTAAGTTTAATTGCATCTTTTATGTTACAGGCCCCTGGTCATTATTGAACCAAAGACACAAACAAATTAGCGCTGCTTTAAATGCCGCAAGTTTATGTGTTGATAGTTTGCGAATGAGCGAGGAAACTAGCAAATTTGACTTTTCGATAATCATTCAGCATTTAACCTTGAATATTCGTCCATTTAACAACAGCTCCCCCCCCCCCCCCCAAAAAAAAACCACGAACATTAGATATAGAAAGGTCATTTCTATAATGTATTCAAGAATCTAAACGGGGAGAAACAAGGTACTACGAAATGTAACACTTAGGCCTAGATCACATTTTTGTTGTAATATGCACCTTGTGAAAAATTGGACAGCAAAAAGTAAATATAATAAATAAAATAAATATTGATAATAAATAAATAAAAATGAAATAAAATTATGAGCCAAATGTTAGCCGTGCTATGGTCGGGTAATAATACCACGTATAGCGCTTAGAAACACTTCGTATTAGGGACTATATAAATGTTATTATTATTATTATTAATATTATTATTATTATTATTATTATCATTACTATCATTTTTGTTACCCTAATGTCAAACACTAGAGTGAGGACATATATGCCCCGTCCCCTGGATCCCCCGGAACTCGGAACATACGAGTTCTGTACCTGTGGATCTTCCAATTTCTCATGTTTACACTTAACCACTTTCACAAACTCGTTCGTCTTGTGAGATGCACAGTATCGACTGGCCATAACGTCAAAAACTATATCAACATTAGCTGAACCTGCAGGAGGGTTATATAAGAATCATAATTGTACATTATATGCCCCCTTTCCCTCAAGATTCGCCTACATATGTTCACACTTTATAGGCCTACACACTTTCACAAACTCGTCCGTCTAGAGATATGTATTTATCAACTGTGATGTCAAATACTGTCATCAAGCCATATACAGTTCAACCTGGAGTGAGGGGTGAGGACCATATCCCACCCCCTCATCTTGATCTCCCAAAACTCGGCGCGGTTCATGCAAGTTTTTGCTGGATCCACCAATGTCTCATGTTCACACTTACCCACTTTCACAAACTCGTCCGTCTTCATAGAGATACACAGCATTAATTACGGCCATAACGTCAAAAAACTGTCAAGCCTTACATTAGCAGAACCTGCAGGAGTGGGGACATAATTAGGCCACTTCCCCTGGATCCCTCGTAACAAGGGACATAAGAGTTCTGCCTTGTGCCTGCATGGATCCTCCACTTTATCATGTTCACACTAACCCACTTTCACAAACTCGATCGTCCGTCTTCATAGAGATACACAGCATTGATTAGCCATAACGTAATAAAATACCAAGCCTTACATCAGCTGAACCTGCAGGAGTGGGGACATAATTAGGCCCCTTCCCCTGAATCCCTCGGAACTCGGAACATACGAGTTCTGTGCCAAGATCCTCTACTCATGTTCATACTTACCCACTTTCACGAACTCGTTCGTCTTCATAGATGTATACGTTGATTGACCACTAATTTCAAACACTACCAACTCACACAACTGCAGCTGCTGGAGGGTTATAAGGACCATAATGATAAATTATGCTCCTTTTCCCCCCTAGATTAGCATATGTCTCACGTTCACACTCAGACCACTTTCACAGACTCGTCCGTCCAGAGATACACAGCATTTAGGCCTATCAACTGACTGTGATGTCAAAGAATTCATCAAGCCAGTTCAACCTGGAGGGGTGAGGACCATATCCCACCCCCTCATCTTGATCCCCGGAACTCAGTCGGAACATACGAGTTCTGTGCCAGGATCGTCCTCCCCGGCATGTCCACACTTACCCACTTTCACAAACTTGTCCGTCTTCATAGAGATACACAGCATTGATTGGCCATAATGGCAAGCAGAATCGGGCCACATGTAGCTGTTCTTGGCGAAATCAGGAAACTTGGGGACGCTGTGAATGAGCCAAAACCCTGACTGATCATCGAATGCAATCGAACCTGTTACGTCAAGACACAAACGACAACAAAAAGAATAAAAACAAGTTATATATGTTACAGTTCACGTCAGCGTTGTCAGGATATTACAGAACTTAAGCAAAGAAGGCGGAAGGGCCGATCAGGACGTTATTTCTCAAGCGCGGGAAAA
>BQKZ01006361.1:15710-26475 GCA_036244855.1 Temnopleurus reevesii | reverse complement strand
CCCCCCCCCCCCACCCCCCCCCCCCCCCCCTCAAAAAAAAAATGCTTTTTGGGAGAGTGATTTATAGAGACCCTTGGAACCTCAATCATATTAACTGAAGACCTAGTTTAGCTCCCCTAAAATTCTCCTTGAGATCCTCTAAGAGAGCTTTTCAAAGTTCCCTGCAATTTCTTTTAGTTCAGTCCCTGTGCTGTTCTAGTACTATCCAGGGATTAAAAAATACTGAATTTCATTAAAAATGTCTGCATATTCCAGAACATAAATATCACAATCAATGCAATCATTGGAAATATCCCTAAAATATCTTCCGCATGCTTTTACACAATCCACACAGAATTGCAACATCCTTCTCACGGGCTTGATTAGTTTTAAGAACCGCATGGTGTACATAGTGAAACTTTCGAAATGAAACTGTAAACATGCTTCATTGTCAAACAAAAAATGTCAAGTCCTAATTCATAATAAGAAATATGTTGTACAATGTAATACATAAACTGTATTATGTGAACAGAAACTGCTATGCTTCATTGTCAAACAATAAATGTTAAGTCCTAATTCATAATAAGAAATATGCTGTATAATGTAATAAATCAATTGTATTCTGTGAACAGAAACCAGGTTTATTTAATACTGAAACCACCCATCAAGAGTTGCAATATAGGTATATTAATTCTACCATTAATGTGAGTAGGCTGGACAAAAGGATTTGGACAGAATATTTAACTTCCATTGAAGCATCCAGAATAGCTAGATGTACACTAAAGAAATTAAAGGGGAACTTCACCCAGACAATGTGAAATTCCGTATACAAAGTGAATGGTGAGTTCTCCATGTTGGCAGCCATTTTGTGCCTGTACGTTGCCAATTTGAGGAGCCCATGAGGGGTGTAAATCAAAACTTTGAAATTTCATAACTTTTGAATGGATTGTCTGATTTTGCTCAAAGTTTCACAGATTGACCATTGTATTTTTCTTCTTCCCTGAGCACACATCAATGTCTGGGTCAAATTCCCCTTTAAATTCCATCTTATTATAGAAATGTTTAACAAGTGTTGCACCCGTCAGTGAATAAACAGGGAAGCTATTTTCTTGTGCGATCATGAAGGTATGTTAATTCTACCTTTAATGTGAGTAGGAGGGACAAAAGATTTTGACAAAATAACCACCTTCTATCGAAGCATCCAGAATAGCTAGAAACACATAAAGGAAATTTCCTTCCATCTTTAATAGTATAGAAATGTTGAACAAGTGTTGCACCTGTCAGTGAATACAGTGGAACCTCGTTATAAAGAGGTAGGATATAGCGGGATACCTGTTATAACAAGGTGATTTTATTGGNTAGTATAGAAATGTTTAACAAGTGTTGCACCTGTCAGTGAATAATCAGGGGAGCTATTTTCTTGTGCGATCATGAAGGTATGTTAATTCTACCTTTAATGTGAGTAGGAGGGACAAAGGATTTTGACAAAATAACCAACTTCTATCGAAGCATCCAGAATAGCTAGATATGCATAAAAGAAATTTCCTTCCATCTTGGTATAGAAATGTTGAACAAGTGTTGCACCTGTCAGTGAATACAGTGGAACCTCGTTATAAAGAGGTAGGATATAGCGGGATACCTGTTATAACAAGGTGATTTTATTGGTCCCAGCTCTATCTAGTTCTTTGTTTTTTTTTACCCAGATATAGGGAGTAACCTGATATAACAAGGTAATTTTCATGGTCCCAAGGACCTCGTTATAAAGAGGTTTCACTGAAATCAGGGAAGCTATTTTCGTTTGTGATCACGAAGCTATTGTGAAGGCTTGAATGAAGCAGTTTGCTTTGTCCAATTCATGTGTCCCTTACAGCTCACAGTGCATATAATGATCATGAATAAAAAGCACTTAAACTGAAGTAGCATTATTCAAATCGTATTTTTATCACAACATCAATGATCAATTTGTATTCAAAGTCCTCCAGGGCTACTTCTCGACAACATTCATAAGATTTCTATACAAAAGACGTCAAGAATCACTCTTCAATATGTAAATAAATTTTCAATAGATTAGTTTCGTAATGTATTCAGATTTTATGCACACTTCTTTGTCCAACGCACAATGACAAACTATTTATTCATCTGCTATAAAGTAACGACATTTCAATAGAAGGAATGTGGATAGCACGCAGTGGTTGTTGCTAGGTTGGTCAAGCTAAAATGTTTGTCCAACCCAGCAATGTTAATGTATGCAAGTGGCATTCGGACTATTGTACTCTCATTATTTTCTTACAGCGGAAGGCATAGTTTGGTTTGGGGTAGACGTGAATAAATTTGAATAATTACATTACAAAAGTGGTCTATTCAAGGTTTTATATTTCTGGAAATTACCCCAATGTGTGTCATCAAGCACATTGTAATCAGTTCCACACATGAGCGATGTCATTTGGGTCTAAAAAAGGTTGTATATAGTTGCTCTTGACCGGATGATCACCTGAAATTGTCCCGACCTCCTGATTTTCCTTTCCTTGCTTTTCATTCATATGATTTTTTGTTGTTGTTGACAAAACGAGTCCCTCCTAAATTCCATTCCCCTACTACGACTAATACAACGATGCTGGCAAAAGACTAAGAGTCATGTCTACATTTATTACCTGTAATAACCTTTAATTGATGTTTAAAATCTATGTTTTGGCCACCTGAATTTTGGCCACATGAAATTCCATTTGGCCACCTGAAAATTGAAAAAAAATCAAGTTCAGGTGGCCCGGCTGGCCACCAGGAAAAAAAAAGTACAGGTAGAGCCCTGATAAATATACACATACATGAAATATGGTAATAAATGGTCATTACACTTGTTCATTGCTATTTCTTTACCCCAGTATCACTACTTTCCAATAGACGGTAAAAGCCATCTATTTTGGGAAAAAAAATATTTCAATTTGGGAATTTCTGGCATGATTAAAATAAAAACATGTTTATACCACTCCATTCCCAACCATAAATGTTTCCTTTAATCCATTGTCTCTCAGGAGTGTTGCAAAAGAACAAACGGAATTATGGACCAGTCTTCTGTCACATACCATAGCTTGCAGTGTTGCATTTTTACCCAGGTCCAGACCTGGATAGGTACGGAGCTTTAGGGGTCAAAATGCCTCTGGCACTATCTTTGGTAGGCTGAGGCTTACTTATATTTTATACAAACACATCAAAATTGCATATTCTGGGATAATGTAATCTGTAAGAATGTTAAACATTGTTTTGGCGAATAAATGTATAGACCTGTTGGAATTAAAAATAAAAATAAACTTGAGGAAAATTATGTCGTTTCTGTTCTTTGTCTCTTCTTTACTTTCTTTCCGCGGACTCCATTCTGAGATTTCTGAGTGGTTTGAGTTTTAGAGAACTTTTTCCTACCTCCTGCCTTCCATTGGTTCTGTAAAATGCAAAAAAAAAAAAAAAAGGGCCAGTAATAATTTAACCCTATGGAAATTATTGCTGATCCAAAGATCAGTTTTTACTGAAATAGAATTTAAACCAAGATCCATTTCTGTATAATGTAACAACCTTAATATTGATTATACCCTAAGATACTGAATTATAGCAAGAATCCAAATTTATGGAAATTTAAATGATGCACGCTATCTGAAATTGGGCTTTTTCATTACCACATGCTTTTCACAATTTGTGTGAAATCACTACACTACCTGGCATTTTCAATACACTGGTAGGATGGAATTTTTGCTTCGGTTAGATTTTCCCTAATTTTGTGACCATTAATCTATCAAAATTTTCTCTTCAAACACTTGTGAACAATGATGATAAAAAAATAAGAAAATATTTCTTCTCATTGGTAAAATTGTCTCACTTCTCGTGTTTTGGGTGTATTTCTCGTATATTTTATCTATAGGTTATTTAGCTATAAGTTTTGTGTATAATTCTTAATTATTCTTGTTGTCAAATCTCGGAAATAACCTTGGATATGCCCGATAACAAACAATATATTGATTTTACCAAGAGAGGGTGTTGAATACGATTTAACAGTCAAATTCAATTTTTCAAAATGAATCAGTTCGTAAAAAAATTATGCTTTGGTCGCACAATTTCTGTAAGACATATATATCATGATAAACATCCTCTTAATCTCACATTTTCAATTCTTTACCAAAACTTATTTGGGCTTTGCAGGATATTGAATTTTCATGCCAAAACTTAGGTACAAGGAAATATTTAAAAAAAAAAAAGAAGTAAATTGACTCCTACCTTTCTTTTTGATTGGTTGCTCGATGTAGGGACGGCTTCATTCTTGGCTGTGGATGTTTCACAGTCCATGGATTCTTGATCAAAGTCAGAATCACTTTCATCATTCCCATCTTTGCTCTCTTCTTCCTCTTTTTCCTCCATTCCTCCCTGTAACCTCTCAAATTCTTCTCCTGTATTAAAAGAGACGGGTAAAAATTGATGGGATAGATTAGATTTGGCTGAGGTGGCAACTAATCCTTCGGATGCGGGAGCCGAGTGCAGTGTTCATTATGCGATGATGAGCTTCTACAAAGAAGCCCAAATTTCGAAGGTGTTGCAAATGAGGTCTGCACTTCACATGAAATATATTGGGTCTTAGGTAGCGTTTCCAAACGAAAGAAAAAGGAAACCTGCTCACATTTCTAGAAAGTGAAAGACTGGCCTTTCCTTGTAGCATTTACTGAAACATTACAAAATAACCGGATAAGATGTAACTAGTGTTATGTGATGATTCTCATAATATCACATATTCTTTTAGTAATCAATATGTAATCAATAATTTTATCATAATTACAAAAGGAAGTTAATGATGTCATACTTCTCATGAAATGTTTACAAGATTCAATTCCACTTAAGTATATGACGTACACCCCAATTCCCAATAATAGTAATTTTATGGTTTCACCCAGACAAGGAGTACAATAGGACCAGTACGAAAAAGGCCTTGACCAAACCCTCACTGCGGAGAAAGTTTATGACGTAGAGAGTTGAATGGTCAGCTGTTGAGATGACTCAACACACTGCCAAGGTCTTGAAGCCAAAGTTCCCTCTATATAAGGAGAAGCGATTTTGACCAAAAAGAACAGACAAGACTGAGAGACATTCGGACGGACAAACTTAACTTCTACCCAGCATAATTTCAACCCAAGATAAATTACTCTTCAATCTCAACACTGTTAAATGACTTGTTCTGAGTTTGCTGCTGAATAAAATATTGAACTTTAATTCCAGTGCTATTGAGTTCATCATTTCATATGTGTTGTACCTCTTCGCTACCAAGTGAGCATGGTATTAAGTTGCTCCCTTAATTAATCCGATCCCAACACGACATGGTGGAGAACCTTCGGACTATTAATTAATCAAAGCTCAACTGAACTGAAATAATTGCATCAACACGACACTAGTCTTCAAATTTGGTGGTACTAGTCATGCTACCAAAGTTTGCAATACAAGCCATGTACGGTCATCATCTAGAAGATGGCTGTATTATATATTATGTGAATATTTTTTCTCCAGCTCACAAAGTAATTGAATATATCATTATCCTTAACAGTCAATTGATTCTAGATCAAAGTTAGAATAGGGCTCGATCCAAAAGTAGGTCAACCTAGGACTTGATTTTTCAAAGTGATTTTTAATCTGACATTTATGCATTATTGGAATGCCCAAAGTCTATATTCTATGAATTCATATCAATTGGTCCCAGTGCCTCTTTGTTTAATCTTGCGTAAATTGGCATCTGAACTTCAAAAGCACCCTCATTAAGGTGATGGGACGGAATTTTTTCATCTGTTTCTCACTGCTCATAATGCTGAATTATTTTCAAAAAAATAAATCATGGTAATTTGTGAAGTAATTCTAATCTAACAATAATGTAAAATCCAATTTTGAGAAAATTTCCACAAATTTTCAAAAAATGACTTTTTTGGGGTAAAAAATATTCATTTTTAGCACTTTGATATGATAAAGTTTAATTTTTGTAATATTCAGATAAAATTGTGAGCTGAAACTTTTTTTAACATTCAATGAATAAGTGCCCAAACACAAATAATCCATTAAATTTGAAATAATTATCCTTGTGTAGAAATGGGAGGTTCCCAACGTGTTTTCCGTCCCGTCACTTGTTCTCCAATTATGGGTGACGGGACGGAATTTAAGGGTGACAGGACGGAATTTAGCCCAGTCCCACATGTGTAAAATTTTGTGCAGTTTACATTTTTTCTATAAGGAGGGTGTCTACAAAACCAATATTCAAATGAGCAATAACATTTAAGGTGTTTTCACATGATATATGAAACAAAATTTTATAATAAGTTTCAACATTTTCAAAATATAGTCAATGTATGTGCCATGAGATCTCAAATATGTAGGTTTTGATGCTAGAAAATCTTAAATATTCAATACATCAGCAGATAAAATATTTTAAGATACAATTAGATATGACAACACTCTATAACTAAATTTTAGTTGTTACTGACATTTAAACACAGCTCTGTAATTCTCTTCTTATAGGAAAAACCTTAAAAAATGAAATTTTTAAAAATCACCATTCGTTTTATACATGGTTAAAAATTTCCGTCTCATCACTTTCCGTCCCGTCACCAGACATGCGTTTCGTAAATCTCAAATATTTCCGTAACCATTTGGCTAAAAGTTTAGGTCAATGGTGGATTGTGATCTCAAGGGATATAGCTTTGATACATATAATGTCTTGATAAATCATTTCTTTTAACTTTGATAGAATATCACTTTGAATTTGTTGCTCAGAATTTTGGCATTTTATCAAATTCCGTCCCGTCACCGTTATTAAAACCGTGTTACCGTAGCAACCAACTTTCATAATGCTAATTTTTTGTGTGTAATTGTTCCTTGGACTTCACTCTATAAAGTTAGACTAAAATTTAGGTTAGATCCACTGCTGTCATTAAAGAAGAAAATAGATAAAAATTTCCGCCCCATCACCTTTTGAGGACTTTTGGATCGGGCCCAATAATTTTCATCATGGGAGAGGTGGTGCTCGGCCCCCCCTGGTTATGAAGGGCCTATAAAGACGCGGAGTGCTCACTGTAAACTAGAATATGTTGGGTAAATGGAATTCAATTTAATTCAATTCAATTCAACTTTCATTTTTCATCTCCATATGAATGATACATGTATATTATATACAAAACGAGATAAAACAACACAATTGCTATTTTTCAACAAATCAAGGAAATGTACAAAACAAATTCAAAACATAATCAAGTCATAAATGATAATTTGTACAGAGAAGATTTTATGACATAATTTTGAATAATTTTGTGATAAAATTATAATATTGCATTCAATGGAAATGGAATGAATGACTTACGAGGATAGAGATCACTCATGCTATCTTCCGACTCCGCTTCCGATTCGCTCGTATCGCTGGTCGCATAGCGGCTGTACTTCTTCACCTCATCAGAATCCGGGTCCTCATCCTTCTTTCTGCTTTTTGCTAATGGTTTGAACTTTATCCCAAGCTTCTGGCATTCTTCGTCTGCAAAAAGATATAAAATAAATCTCAAATAAGCTCAAGAAAAGGGAAGGTCAATGTGCTGGTCCAAGCTCTTTAATATTCAGTAATTATACTATAACATAATATGAAGTGTTCCACAAAATACATGCCTGGCAACTGACCATATAAACCCTATGGCCCGTATTTTGATAGTGAGGTTTAACTTAACCCGGGACTAAGCCATTGTTATTTAGACCCAGGCTATTCAAAAGTTAAACCAATGGTCTAAATAATAATGACTTAGACCTGGGTTTAGTTAAACCTCGCTATCGGAATACAGGCCATTGATTTCTGAAATCTGTAGTTCCCATAAACTTTATGCAGTCACTACCAGATTCTAGTAGTCAGTTTATTTGTCGGTCTATATTCAGAAGGATTATTTCTAAATAGATGAACTTTTTTATTTCATCAAAATCAGTCTAGCCAGTCATAAGTATGAGTCTTGTTGCGGACCAATGTCAGATCAAAATTCTGTTATGTTAGACTTTGTGCTGTCGAGACAGAAATTGCCACACTCGATATCCCCAGTTTCCATGCGATTTTTCAACTCCCTTTCTTTTGTTTCATACACATATGATCCTTACTATTGTTCAGTCATTGTTTGAATATTCATTTCAATCATTTTTTTAAAGTAAAATTTGGGGTGCTAAAAGAAATAAAATGGGGAAGGGGTTGCGGCAATAGCTGCAATCACTCAGCCGTGATTTTTCCTGTCGCGACGAATTGCGAGTCAGCATCATTACCATTAGTTAATAACCGTCAAGCTACTGTAAATTTTGCATCTTAGATGGAAACAATTTTATGGTAAATCTTGTTCAAAACGGAGCCTACGAATTAATATGACACATTTTGTTGACAATTCTCGCCATTTTCCAGCATGGAGCGATGCGATCGTTTCGTCAATCGAATTTTGATATCGCGATATCTCTGTGATTCTTTTGTGGCTTAATTTTATTTTGGAAATATTTGAAGCCTAAAATATCTAGTTTCATTTCAAGCCAGTATTTTAGAAAATAATTTTGTATTTTACAAGATATATTTTGCTAAGTACCACGATCCATAAATGCTTTAGAAAAAAGTATACAAATTAATGTGAACCCATCATACACACAGCCACAATTTTTTGCTGAGTCGCAATTTTCCTTACTGCGACGCGAAAAATCGTAGCTGTGTGAATGCAGCTAATAAAATCTTCAAAATGACTACTGGCCTATGATCAATTGGTTTGTCAAGAAGATCACATCGGAACATCACTGAGGAAGGATCTAGAATGTAGCCAAAAATGTTGAGGTACTTTGTGTTGAGATCAATAGCTAAATTTTCAGAAGTGCTCATTGAAGTTACTGTAATAGATGTATAATGCCTAATAGATCAATTCAAACTTTCTTTACAAGTGCATTTATCAATATGCATATCACTATCGCCATGTAGCAGAAATAAACAATAAACACATTGATTCTTGAACAAATTTAAAAGCCAAAAATATGGCCTATCTCCCCCTTAAAACAAAATTCCCATGCATCCAGTACAATGGATCTGCTGATGTTATGCTCTTATCATAAGCATTGCTCACCACTATTCAAAGTATAATCGCTCCTAAAAAGGTCCCCCCCCCCCCACCACACACACACACACACAAAGAAAAAGTGTTTGGATGTCCTCAAAAAGCATTGGTTGGTCGTAAAAAATCAATTTTTATAATTAAAAAAAAAAAAAAATCATCACTCATATAAAAAAATAAGACTTGGAAAGGAGTGAAAAGTCAAAGATCAGCTAAAAATGATTTTCAGGTTGCATTCAACAACTGCAGAGCAGCCAACCTGAAAATTCACATTTCGGGGAGATTTTACCATGAAATCAGAGAGATCTTTCTCTTTAACACAGAATCCAATGGAGGAAATCAATGCGTGAATCAGGGAGATTGCTGAAAATCTGACATTTCTCACTAAAAAATCAGCTTATCTTCAGGGAGTCTCCTGCTAAATCAGGGAGACTTGGCAGCTCTGAACAAATTTATTTATAATTTTGCTGTGATCTTTTAATATGAGTGCTTAAAAACAGAATTATTGTCCGTCCATTATCAGGTCGGTCAGTTGAGGGCATCCAAACAGTTTTTATTTTGCTTAACTTACATTTTTCCAGTGCTTTCTTGAACCTTCTTCCATTGACATGCCTCTCTACATGAGCTGGAACTCGATTGATGTGACGAACAGTTAATGTGCAGAACAGTTGATTCCTGATTTGAGCAAAAGAAGACGAATATTTGGCATCAAGGATGTTTTCAAAATGTAATTGAGTACAATGAAATTAATATGTGAATTCAGGAATGGGTTTACATAAATGTATAGACATTTTAGAGAAGAATTTGCTGAACAAAATCTTTGGCATTGAAGAATTTAGGGCGCAAGCAAGAATAGCTTGTTACTGTGATAACGCCAGAACATGATAACAAGTTTCTACCAAACCTAGCTCCATAGGTATAGGCATGTGAGGATGAACTGATAAGATTTTCGGTTCAAGAGTCAATAGTCAAAAGTCATGGAGTTTTTTGACAGTGTTTGTACACATATAAATGTGCATCATACCGAGTTCAAATTTTCGCGAGGCCAAACCCGGGAAATCAGCGAAAAGAAAACCACCTTGAAAATTTCAGCTCATACAGTATGTATGAGCATAAATTGATTTGATTGGAGGTCAGGGGGTCAAACAAAGGGCATATATGTTCCAAGAACTGGTAAATATCACTCAAAATATTGTATGATTTCTCATCTCTTGGTGTGAGGCGTTATATCTTTCTGATCGACTGATAGCGGAGGCATAAATTTTGACAGTGCACTATCAAGGATTCATCAAGTGCTGACTTAAATTATGATTCAGGTCTCATAAATTTGATATTTCCCTTTGCTTTCATTTCTCTATAAATGTGTGAATAACACATTTTGTATCATTTTACAATACAGGACTTTTCATTTTGTAACTTTGATTGTCTTTCTATTGTGCTGGATTCAGAATGCTGTTTGTAGAGGTATGCATGTCTGGTGATATACTCTCACTAATACCCGGCTCTAGCTGGCAGCTCTAGCTCCGCATTACCAGGAATTTCTTCCTGCCATCCCCAATATACCTCACCTGGGTCGAGTACAGCACATTGTGGATAAATTTCTTGCTGATGGAAATTAACGCCATTGGTGGGATTCGAACCTACGACCCTCTGGTTGAAAGGCGAGAGTC
>BQKZ01006360.1:26573-36643 GCA_036244855.1 Temnopleurus reevesii | reverse complement strand
GGGGGGGGGGGGGGGGGGGGGGGGGGGGGGGGGGGGGGGCAGGAGAGAGATGGAGAGATAGAGAGATGTTGAGAGAGGGAGAGAGACTGAGGTGATATGAAAGAACTGAGAGGAAGAAAGAGAGGGAGAGATGGGGATTCCGGTCCAGCATTTTTATCTTATATTTTTGACTGATAGGCAATCGAATTACCGTTATGATTGATGCATCAGTGCCTATAATACATGATTGATTGATCACTCCTTTGCTTCCGATGAAATATGATATCAATGTTAGCACTGGAATGAACGGGGAGCGATGTAACTTAATTCATGAAGCAAAGGTCTAACCATAATTAATGCCCCAATGCCATTTTGGTAAGTTGGTGATAGCTGTAAAGGATCGTACAGTATTCTCTTTACAATGTGATGTGTATCTGAATTTAAAGGTTTTCATTTGAGAAAACTTGGAATTCGGATTTTTGTAAGATCATGATTATTCAGCTTATTTTAGATCGCTAATCATTATTTTTTTTACTATTATTATTTTAGCTAATTTCATAGAAATTCATTTTAAATCAAATACAATGTGGTAGTGATTGCTTTGTGAACTAAAATTGGCTAATTACTTGAATATAGAGAGAAGAGGGCACAGTATACAGCAGAATTCAAGGCCGCTATACGAGTCTTGAGCGTTCAAACTATACCGGCTGAATTGGATCCTGGTCACGAACAACTACCTCGCGAAGCGGATTTTCTGCTGAACTGGTTTCCGCTAAAGTAGTTTAATGCCGTATCTTAGAACGAGGTGAAATACCGTCCACGTTCATACTCTTGTTTACTATTAGTTGCAAATAATATGTGTCCTGTATACACAAAGTTGTTCTTGAAAACTGAAAGTTTGCCCGACATATCAACAATAAATGTATGAAAACATAACTTTCAGTTGGCAAGAAACGTGCATAATCTCCTAGTAAACCAGTCTATACTTGAACATGATTTTTATTAAAGCCCCAGTCAAGTAGAGGCACGGGAGCAACACGATTAAACACGACTCTCTGTTAAGTTCACAGTTAACTGCCTCCTAACAAAGACTCGTGTTCAATCGTGTTGTTTATTTGGTTCTATGTGACTGGGTCATTATCACGAGATAGAATAAATTCTATATAAATTCGTGAAATGATTATCAATCAATCAAGATATTTATTTTTTTTAATTTGACACTCTGCCGCGCAGAATAAACAATTAACAGATCAATATACAATAAGTAGGTATCATTGCTGTCATTCAATTTGGTGCCGACAGTCTGAGTAGCCAGCTGCTTCCATTCACATCACCAGCTTGATATAGGAAAGGTCGAGGACTCATTCTTTTCATACAATGCATAATGGCATACCATAAACAAGAAAGAGCTATAATTTATACAGTTCAATAATACATGTATAACACTTGGCCAGTCATATACTTCATTAAGGAAATAGGATGCATGGCTTGAATATAATTGCACGAATTTCAACAAAAGTCATTTCATATTCACTATCATTAATTTTTGATGACTTTACGAATTTTCCCATGACAAAACAACTACAAAAACAAACAAACAAGCAAAAAAATACGGATGTCCTAAAGGCCATCCTTTATCATTCACAATATTGATAATAAATCGTTTGTGTTTTCTCCAATGATCTAGAAGCCAACCGGTAATGTTTCATTAAAATAATTACAGTTTCTTTGAAAGAATTAATACGCATTTCGATAGATATGTCCTTTGAATTGTTGCTTATTGGGATACATTTGTGTTCATGTGACAATACCCTTCGGCTGGACAAAATATTAGAATTAGATTATATTAGCTTAAGTATTCTACAAGACACATGAAACTTTGAAATGACAAAGAGTGACAAGAATTTCGACAAGTCATTGACTAATCCGCAAGTTGAGGGATGAAATTACAGCCTTCGTGGTATTTGATCTCTTGTGCCTTGTGGATATATTAATCAGGGACATTTTCCAACATAACTTACAAAGACTATCCAATTTCATTTAGCCCCTAATTTTTTTGTGATTGTCAAGCATTTGCAAAAAACAAAACAAATGCAAATCATATCCTTTTCGTTATGACAGAGCAATTTTGTGATTAAATCTGATTTGCTTTCCAGAATGCCTAAAATCATGGCACCAATTTTTTTTTGTGCGGTAAGCTCACCCCTTAAGCAGCTTGTCAATTTTAAAGGTCTTCAAATTTAATACTAGTGTGTGGGCGCGAAAATTGATTGTAGGTCTCCTTTCTCTTCGGGAGAGAGAGAGAGAGAGAGAGAGAGAGAGAAAGAGAGCGAGAGAGATAGAGGGAGAGAGAGAGATACAGAAACAGAAAAAACAGAGACAGAGAGAGAGAGAGAGAGAGAGAGGAAGACAGACAGAGAGATAGATAGATAGATAGATAGATAGAGAGAGAGAGAGAGAGAGAGAGAGAGAAATATGGGAAAGGATATATATATATAGGGAGGGAGAGGGAGATTTGATACAGAAAGAGAGAATCTTCGTCACGTTTCCAATGAGCAATGAATGCATAACGTCCTCTGGCCCCGTTTTATTTTACATTTTTCGCCCACACACTCAACTCATTATCCCATTATACATTATTAATGGGAGCTATCTTCAGTGCCGGAAGCAGCCAAATGGAGTGAAATTCAGAAAAGGCTAGAGTAGATATTCTTATCCATCGTCTTACCTGGAAAACCTACACATGGTATGAATTAATAAGTGACGGTTTAAGAAAAGAAAAAGTGCAGACAAGAAAATTTCAAAGTAGTCGTCCCAGGAATCAGGGACTACGGATTCTGAGGAGCTTATTCTCTCTCACAACAAATGAAGATGAAATTAATTATATTCACAGCATTAACAAGATGATGTATTTTACTAATAGTAGATAATGACACTAAAAGAATATTAAACATTAGGAGAAATAATATTAGGTGTATAAAACAAAAAAATACGCATTTCAATTTAAATGACCCGGGGGTACAAAAATTTGCGAGTCGGGTATGATATACGCTAATGGCGAAGTCGGTATACTTTTATTCTTGTCGCGTTTTTCTGAAGTCTCAGACAAACTGAGGAGAATGTGATCGTGAATATTAAGTTTTCATGAATCGCAAATATTCGTAAACGTTTCATGATTTTTTTCAAAGCGAAAACAGCGAAATGTTAAGAGTATTTTTAAATACTTACAAAGAAATTGCGAAATGTGTTGCGGTTACGAGAACTGTATGCAGGATTTTTTTTGGTGAAGTTGCAAACAAATTGCGAGGTATTTTTAAATTTGTTTTGACTGGTTTGCAACAATTTTTTAGCAATTTTGATTTCTTATGTACATGATTGTGATATTTGAAGGAGAGCTAGCTAATCAGGTGCGTAGTCAGGATTGCATTTGAACGGTGTATGTGGGGTGGCGAATATACAAAAAGGGGTCGTAACTCTCCGTAGGTGCGCTGACCCCCCCCCCCCCCCCCCCCCCCCTCCCCCCCCCCCCCCCCCTCTCCCCGCCAAAGGAGAAAGAAGAAGAAAATTATCTCATTATTTCCATTGCTACACAATTTTTACGGGGGCACCCACCCCTCCGCCCCTTGGCTACGTGTCTATTAATTTTAGCCATAAGCAGCAGTGTACCTAATCTGCAAGCACATACCCTAGGCTTTCGGTGCGTGCATGTGCAGAGCGTGATACAAATGCATTGCGTGACTACATCTTCTTCTTCTTCGTTTGATTTGGTTGGCAATCAGTCATCATTGACTACATCACACACAGCATTGTTCTTTCCTCCAGCCTTTGGCTAATGCAGTGTGTCATGTAGTGAAAGATTGCATACTATGTGCTCACACCGAAAGCCTAGGGTCTGTACTTGCAGACTACAGTGTACTCGCCCTTTGGGAATTCCCTCTTGTTTGGACAGTAATCTAGATTCTAATTACGCTAAAAAAGTGTTTGCTATCTACAAAAATGTATCAACGCTCCTGTTTATAACATTGTAATGCTGCTCATGAATCTTGAACCCTTGCTATAATAAGACCAGTCTAGATCCAGAAAGGGTAAACGAATTGTATTCATACTTAACATTCTCCCGAAACTAACTCTACTTCGTCCTAATTGGTATCCGCCTTGTCGGGTTATTCATGAGGACAATGTACTTGATATTTGGAGGAGAGCTCTTTCCAATAAATTGTCGAGTTCCATCCCGAAAGGTTGGGGTCAGCCTTTTAACCTGATAGAGCAGTCGCACCAACAGAACGAGCTCACACTGCTCTCAAACGGTATTAAGAAAATTGTAATTATTGATTTATGTATCATTTTTTATTAAGATTGAAATCTGATGTTCGAAGGTTATTATTTTTTTCACTCGCAGTTGCACAAATTGATTAATTAGACATAATATATGAATTTATAGTTCATAGTTCGAATTTAAGATGATTCAGTTTGGCAGGAGGATGGGATCAGCCTATAAGGTGTGACTGTCCTATAATATGGGCATTCTTAAAGTGTCGTCCTTTTTCATAATTCGTTCTACATTCTTTCCCTCCTCCAATTCCTATTTCCCCTATTTTCTATAATTCATATCTTTGTTTGGTGTTATGTCTTATTGAGCTTTATCGTGGGCGAGAGAGAGGGTAATGGCTTTTAAAAAAGGTGATAACTTGAAAAAAAATCTGTGCATAATATATATAACATTCCCCATTAAAAATACATTTCAGGGCCAATGTCAATTCGTTACTTTTATTTGTTTTAGTGTATACTTTTATTTGTGGTCGTGTTAACGTCTACGGTCTCATTGAAAAACATAGGCGAGATATCACGCACCTTTTTGTGCTCATGAAATCGCAATGTTTAAAAAAAAAACATTTTGTTTTTACTTGTCAAGCCGTTGTTAGCGCTGGATCAGTTCATGGTGAAAAGAGCTTTCTCATTGTCGGAAAGGGATTGATACTTTAAGAATGCATTTGAATTAATAGGGAACCTTCAATAGTGCTCTCTGAATGTCATCAATGTTGTCGTTTCAGAATACATGCATATATATTGTCAGCTAAGATAGAGCATTTTTATTCTCATCTCCTTTCTAATCACTGTGAGCAGAAGGAACAAAGACCTGGGAAAGCTAAATGGACACAAAATAAATTCCCATCCTCCTTCTCATGTTGAAAAGGGGTCGCACCTGGGATTTTCTTTTGTGATCATGTGGATGCTTAAATAGAATTGTTTACTTCGTCCCAGTCCTTTGTTCCTTCTGCTCAAAGTAAATAAACGATGAAGTGATTTTTCGATGTTCAACTTTTTTAGTTCATATAATATTGGTTACCCGTACATTCAAACTGATTTCAAAACTATGTACATTTCGAGCAGATGGTTTCACGCAGAATGCATTTTACGAGTAAGTGATTTTGGCTAAATGGAATGACAGAATCGTTAAATCACTTGAGAAAAGTAGGATTCGTTTTTGACTGAGAAATCTTATTTATTTATTTCGTGGTGAAATTGTTTTTATAATTCAACTGAAATGAAAAAAAATCATCATGTACTGTAAGATGTAACAAAAGAAAATAATCGATAATAAATTGTCGATGTCTGGGGAATTTCAGCCCATTTCGCACAGAATATATAAAATGTTCGTAGGCCTACGTTATTTTTGCAAAATTGAATAACAGAATCGTTAAATCCCTTAAGATATTTTTTTTTTTTAGGGGAATTAACAACACCTATACCTTATTTCATGGTGAAAGAGTTTTTATAATACAACTGAAATGAAAATTATCTTTTCATCACGTACTGAAGATGTAACATGAGTAAGTGGTCGATAATAAATAAATGTCTGGGGAATCTCAACCAATTTCATGCAGAATGTATAAGGTGCGTATATAAATTTGGGCGAAATTTAATGACCAAATCTGTAATCGCTTGAGAATAGTAGGATTTTTGTGTATTTATTAATATTATTATTATTGTTTTTTTTTTGGGGGGGGCGAGAAAACCTGTACGTTATTTCATATTGAAAGAGTTTTTATATTACAACTGACATGAAAATTATCTTTTTATCACGTTCTGAAGATGTAACATGAGTAACTGGTCGATAATAAATTGCAAATGTCTGGGGAATTTCAGCCAATGAACACAACGAGTCGATGCACACCATAACAAATCCATACAACCTGTCATACAGTATTTAGTTTCAGCTGCTGCAACTCCCTTTATGATTAAAGGCATGTGAGGGGTATTAGATGAAGCAGGTGAATGGTACATACTGTACATACCTTAAAGGGGTACTTCACCCAGACAATGATGTGGTGTCAGCGAATGAAGAAAACTCAGATGAAGAAACTGTGAAAATAGTGAGCAAAATTGGACAACCATTTCAAGAGTTACAAGTTTTCAAAGATCACAGAGATACTGACAATCACTGATGCTGATGGGGATCCATGCGGTCGGCAACATTTTACTGAAGTTGTGACGTCATTTCGGACAACTCCTCCATCAATGTGTATACAAAATTTCACATTTTCTTCCTTTTTTTGCGAAAAGTCAACAAAATGTTCGGTTTCCGCTTGAGTATAGCATTTCTTTATCGATTCTGCATGTGTTTTAAGAAGAATCATGTTGAACACTTTAAATGTTATATTTACCATTTTTAAAATGTATGAATAAAGTGAATGAGAAGTCTGACATGACGTCACAGATTTCGTCGATGTTGCCGATCGTACGGATCCCCATCAGCGGCGGTGAGCGTCATATCTCTGTGAATCTGAAAATTCATAAATTTTGAACGGATTGTCCGATTGTATTAAAATTTCACAATTCATTCATCTAAATTGTCTTCATTCAATGAGAAAATGAAAAATCCAGGGGTTGGTTTCCCCTTTAACTATGTATCTAAAATTATGTTTATAAAGACAAATCTTTCAACGTAGGTTCGAGTTCCACCCATGGCGTTAATTTCCTTCAGCAAGAAATTTATTCACACTGTACTGCACTCAACCCAGGTGATGTGAATGGGTACCTGGTAGGAATATTTATTCCTTGAAACGTCAAGTGCGCTGCGCTGGTGGCTGCCGGGCTAAAGCCAGAGTAATAATGCTGCATTCATTGTAGAGTGCTTATAGAGACCTTTATCAGAGGTAATTAGCGCTATATAAGAACTGCATATTTTATTTAGGGCAAGTGATGTCTAGATGTCTAGAGTGTCGCTATATACTGTAGACAAAATTTGAGCGATTAAAAGCCAAACTATTACGATTTTCTGAAGGGAAAATTTTGAATAAGATTTAGAATTTTAACCTGTGAAGTAAATTAAAAATCTAAAATTCAAGTTAGATCTTGATCAATTAAGATTATTTTTTTTTAATCC
The DNA here is from genome assembly GCA_036244855.1 of Temnopleurus reevesii. Taxonomy (NCBI): domain Eukaryota; kingdom Metazoa; phylum Echinodermata; class Echinoidea; order Temnopleuroida; family Temnopleuridae; genus Temnopleurus; species Temnopleurus reevesii. The sequence goes on along the minus strand of BQKZ01006360.1, from coordinate 29,277 downwards.
AAGCTGTTGATAAAAAATAATTTAATCCAAGTTCAGTTTAAAACGTCAATCGAAAATGTATAAATCGTTGATACTCAATCTAACTTGATCTAGAAACATCACTCAAATTCATAAATTAAAAGATTTTTTTTAAAGAAAAAATTGATTACTTGTAATCGCTTGAATTTAGAGAAAAGACCTTTCTTGATTCTTTGTGATAAGTTTAATCGGTTTTCAACAAAATATTAACGACCGTTTTATTTCATTATTATTATTATTATTATTATTATTATTATTATTAATGAGAAACGCCTTTAAATCTAAATTCATCATCATCATCATCATTGGTATTACAATTATTATTATCGTTATCATTATCATTATCATTGTTATTATTATTATTATTATTATTATTATCATTATTGTTATTATTATCATTAGTATCATCATTTCTTTCTTTCTTTCTTTCTTTCTTTCTTTAATCATTTGGAATTTCAATATTGTTTGGGCTCTGAACGTAAAACAGAAGAAGGAGAGGGGAAAGAAGATTTTTTTTCATGTCTTGAATCCTGCTAAACAATAAAATTGTGTATTGTCCCTTCTCCGACTGCACACTTTCGTATCGTTTATTTATACTTCTAATCAGACATTCAGATTGGAATCGTATTGAATGTCATCTTGATCGATTGTGATGACGTGTGTTTTGTTAAATAAAAAACAAGCGAATGAGATTGGATGAGTTACATAAATAAATTGAGAAAGAGGGAGAGAGTGTGTGTGTGTGTGTGTGTGTGTGTGTGTGTGTGTATGTGCAATAGCGCGAGGGGGAGAGAGAGAGAGAGAGAGAGTGTGTGTGTGTGTGTGTGTGTGTGTGTGAAATAGAGCGACAGAGGGAGAGAGAGAGAGAAACAGCCATCGTGTGTGTGTGTAGGTGTGTGTGTGTGTGTGTGTGTGTTTGTTGCGGCGAAGCAGAGTAGACAAAGTAAATACTGCAATTAATAGCACTTAGAGATTTTACAAGAAACCTTTTTTTTGTGAAACACATGAAACATTCATCTCTGCGAAGCCTTCAAAGGAAACTCAAAATAGGTTTGTTACCATGGCTACTTACACAAATCATATATGATTACTTATATTCCATATCTTATTAATCTAACTCTCTAAAATGCAATGACGGAAGATGGATCGAGATAATCTAATTCTGTTCTATTTTGCGTTTGAAAAAAATTCTGTCTAGTGAGCGGAAAGGAAAAAGTGGTAACTTAATCAAGATTTTTTTTGTAATTTGCCGATGTCATTTACAATAACGTCTTTATTTCTATGACAACGGCCTCTCTAGATTTATTGTGCGATCACGTCATTTTCTCAAGCATCGCAGTAATGTTGAATCAATATGGTTGACTTCTAAAGTTATAAGAAATAATTACAGCCTTATTTTTCCGGTCCCCCCCCCCAAAAAAAAATGAAAGAAAATGGAAAAAACGAGAGGTAATTAGGCGGTATATCACTTCCTTTATATATGTATATAATTAGAAGTATGGTCTCAGATGCCAGGAAATCGCATTTAAGAATATTTAATTTTCATTTTGTCGGAAAAAAATTCGACACATGTGCCACGCCCCCCTTTCAAAAAGTTTTGGATCCGCCCCGAGTTTTTAAATGAAATCCTGATAATAAATCTAATTTTTACCCGTCAGAACATTATGAGAGGCCAGAAATTTGTTAAGTTTGTCAAGTTGGATTGCTAGCTAAATTTCTAAACTTCATGACATTTCAACACTCTGTAAAACACCCTTTTGGTAATAATTATAGTCTACATGATTTATAAACACATTTAATCGTTCATCAGATTATAACCATTGTCGCCCACAGTTATCAAAATTGTCATGATCTCATATTATTCATTTATACATGTAATGTATTTTATTTATTCATAAAATCGTATAGAATTCGTATAACAATTTGCTTGCAAAATATATCATGAAGTATTCCATAAAAATAAATGTATATTACACAGACAAGACGGGTAATAATCTGTCAGACGTGTTGTACATTTTCACAAAAATAAAAGCTGGTATAGATAATATGAAACACGACTTGTCTTGTGAATCCACAATAACACGTGACCGCAATGACATGAAATATTTTATAACTTTCAGTATCAAAAAAATAAGACAAAAGTTTTGAAAACTGTTTTTAACATTCATTTTTATTACCATCTTAATTACTACAGCCAAATTAAATCGGACTCACCAGTTGAAACATTATAACCACCTTTTAAAAATCACGTGACTTCTAAAGTGACATGTTTGTTTTCACAACAAACACCACAGAGATCTTATAAATCTGTTGTCTCTTTTTAAATCTAAACAAAGAAATTAAAAATAAACTATAAACATTGAATGAGAGTATTTGATGTATTGTAGTTTAAAGATTTGCTTCACATGAGCTTAGTGTTACCAGTAAATTCAATTCCCGTTGGTTTTTTAAAATGCATGTTCAGACAATTTGATTGGGAGTTATGGCGTGCGCAAATAAGGTGACTGGGACAGTGACAAATTGAGTTGGGTTGGTTCCTGCGCTGCGGGTTTAAGCCCGGGTCGCGCACGTCTTTCAGATGGTGACGTGAAAAGTTTTCAAAAATATTCAAATTTGAATGATAGACGTCGTAAAACCGAATCTCCCTCCCTTTCTCTCTCTCTCTCTCTCTCTCTCTCTCTCTCTC
>BQKZ01006359.1:36247-46681 GCA_036244855.1 Temnopleurus reevesii | reverse complement strand
GCCCGCCCGCCCGTCCAGGCATGAGCCAGAGCCTTCACTCAGCGCGTGCCTGTCGTGGTCAATCACACACAGCACAAAACATTGCAAATAAAACTTAAATTAGCAATCTAAATTAAAATCTGAATAAACTTATATGCAATGAAATGAGTGTTGGTATAAAAAATGAAATTTATTCCTTACTTACTGGTGAAATTAGTGCGATTTTAAACTCTTAGTTTGTATGGTGTTTCAGTCGGCATAATTCCATGGGCGCTGCCATGTTGAGGCGCTGCCATGTTGAGCTCGTTCAAAATGTGTTTAGCAAAATGGATGTTTTTTATCACTTTAATTAATGTTTTCTTTAAAAGAGCATTTAAAATTTTGTTTTAGCATTAAATTATTTTCTTTTGAAAGAAATGTATTTCAATGCTTGATTCATGGCTAATTTTATTTGATTTAAATTTGAGATATTCTAACTTTTGATGGCGCAGTAACATCTTCAGAGTAAGTACGGTGAAGCTGGCTGAGGAATCTCGTATCTTCTTCTTCTTTGGTTGGCTTCCTCCAGTGTGGAGAACTGTCAGCGGGACAGGATTCCTTCAGGTGCGTGGAGTTTACATGATAGGAGACATCATTTACAGCGAGGCACTGATTCGTATCCTCCTCATTATTGTTGCGAAATATGGCTTTCAAACACAGTTCAGCAAGTGGAAAAGTATCAAGTGCCGATCCGTTATCTGCATATAATCCCGGGGTAACATACAATTCGTAAATTAGAATGTTATGTGTTTAGGAGGTTTATTCTTCAACTTAAGTTCAAGTCCATGTCCTCATTCCTACTTTAGTCTTTACTTAGTAACTACTTAGCTGATGTAGCCTAATAATATTGTAATAAAATTAGTAACAAAAGTAATCCTTACTGTCAAACAGTCTCATAAAGCTTCGAGTAGCTCTCTGGCATAGATTTTTCCTTTTATTTTCATTGACATTATTCTCTCTAGCTCTGGAATAGCGTTCTACTTTTTTTTTATATAGTAATTATATTCTCTATAAACTCTTTATTAAAAACACGTATACTGTTGTTGGGGAGGCTCTGATTCTGGGCCAACTCGAATCTGTATGAAAAGTGCGGTGCTGGAGGAGGGGGTTCAGCCCTGGCTATTTCAATGCTAGTTAGTTTATGATATTTGGGCATCATTTGTTTGCCATTATATCAGGGTGCATGATTGAACACATTTTGTGTTTTGGTTAAATAACTGTTGATGTAAAACTATTAAATTAGTGCTCTATATTAACTTCAGATGCATGCATAAGCCGAAAGTCTAAAAGAGGAAAAAATTCTACACTAAAATAATAAATCTGACCATTTTTATTCTATCAACATTTTTCACTGGGTGCAGATAATTTTTTTAAATGAAAGTAATCTAAAGAATGGTCATATATCCTAAAATTGGCAACGCAGACTTCATTTGATAATTTACTATTTTTCTCACAAATTGGCAACTTTTAATTTTTAATGCTTTTTGACAAGTACGAGTCAATCTAGCAACAGAATATTTAGCTGGAACGTTCTAATATCAGAACTTGAAATTTTAGTGTTGCCAATCTAGGGAAGAAGTATTGATTGAATTTGTCATAACATAATTCCTGTCCTGAATGGGTTAACATATTCTGATATGACATGCCCTTTATACTGATCAATTTCAAAACATATAATTCCAGATTCTGGCTGATAGTTGGAAAGCCCTATTAATACAGTCAAACCTCGTTAAAATGAGGTCCTTTGGACCAGAGAAATTATCTCTTTATATTGAAACCTTGTTATTCAGGGCCAAAATACAATAAAATACAAAGAGATGGGACCAGGAAAACTACCTTGTTATAACGAGATCTCATTATATCAGTGCTATTTTAGTCTTTATAATAACGAGGTTGGACTGTAATAGTATTCAATATTGTAGCAATCCTGGGTTTCAGGGATCTAAATTCTTTGGGTTGGAAATGGTCTCCAAATCTGCAAGGGTTAGGTTTAGGTACCATATATATTGAAAGTACTTGATATAAACTGGAAAAATGCATGGATCTGCAGTCCAGTTTCAGGTCTATCTGATTCTGTATCTTCCCATATAGGTTTAAAAATTCCAGAAATGCTAGTGTTGAAGTTGATACATGTAATACCATTTCTACTTCTAATAGTTTTAAAGCCCAGATCCAGGATTTACTTATTGCCCCCCTCCCCCTTACAGTACCAATCTCAACAGTCATGAGTGATTACGCCTCTCCTGCAGCCAAAGTTTCCAGTGTGTAGCATGACCTCCCCAAATTGAATTTTTTTTTACATTTCTAAAACTCGAAGAGCAATTCCCAAAATTTAACTAGGCGATATTCATTTATTGATGAGGTGGCAGGTGTGATATCTAAAAATGTATTTTACCACTTTTTTAGCCACAAAATAGTCCAAACTACACATAATACTTACCACAATTCTCTGTAGATTAACTACTTCGAAAGGCCAGTTTGTTGTCTATATAGTGACATGCACTTTGACAGAATGGACCAACACTGTAAAATATGGTCTGATAGTTGTTTATTTAGACTGAAACCCTCCAAATCTGTAGTTGTGAGTCAGAGAGAACACATTGAATTAAATTCTTTTTATTATTTAATTTCTTTTGTACATTTTCAGGGATTAACACAGACCAAAATCAAAGAGGCGCCTCCAGTTGAATTTGCACAGAAACCAGCCCCAGAAGGAACCATGTCAAAATTTTTCAAAAACAAGGTTACCTTTAACCAAGGAAGGTTTGGGGTAAGCTTTAGCTTTTAATACCCATTTGTTTTTATAATAAATTGATGATGAAATTGTATAGATTATTATCTCAAATAAAATAATAATACAGAGGAAACTCGGGAAACAAGGTGCTGCCTTTGGACCATAAAAAAATACCTTGTTATAGCAGTAATCTCTTCATAGCAGAGTTTAAAATAAGATATTAAGAGCTCGGACCAGGTTTTTTTTACCTCTTTATATCAGATATTTTGTTATATCAGATCTCTTTATACTGAGTTTCCACTGTAGTATTATTTCTATAGCGCCTAATGCATTGCTTCTAGGCGCTTTACAAAATATATTAAGCAAGTAAATATGTACATTCGGATGGTAATGCAGTCAACCTTGCCTCTATCGACCTTGACAAATTATATGATTAAAATCACAATTACAATATGTCATCAACAACATCAACAATATGGGATATCATAATTTATCTCATGATACTGTCAATATTGATTTGTTGGAGTTGGAGAAGTGATTTCTTGTTTAGGAACCTAATGCATTCGCTAGTATCATCTCAGAGAATTGACATTTTTTCTTCCTTCAATATTACCAGAGGTACTTGGTGCCTCATCGTCCCTATGGTGTATTAGTTAATATCAGGAAATATCAGAAATAATGTGTAAAACAAATATGATATGTCTATTCTGGTAAAAACGAATGCACACTGTATGCAAAATCATCTGTAGCCACAAAGTTGCACCCTGACTCAGCATTTGTGATTCTTGGTATTTTTTTTCTTTTATTGTCGCTGGCGAGAATTGCCTAATTCAATGATTGTTTTGAAGTCCTCTTTTGATTAATATTGTATCTTGTTTTCACAAGCGGGTTAAACTTTTAAAAAGTCGGAACAGATTCGACTTGGCAAGGTTGACAGTATTTTAGTTGACTTATTCCAAACACTTACTTTAAATTAGCAATTATTGACAAAGACAAGTTCTACTTCGGAAGAGTTTACTAAATTTGTACTGAATAACAACGCATCATCACAACTGTTAACAATTAATGAAAGACTGACTTAATGGAATACCAATTGTTCCATTTGCATAGTAGAAGATACACTTTCAAATTATCTGGGCAAACCAAATGAATTTCATGGGGGCCATATTTTATGATCATAATTTTTGTCGGTTTCTCAGGTTGCTGATGGGCTTCCGGTTCACCTGAAACTGGGGCGTGACAGAATCACCTTTACATTCGCCATGGGTCTTACTACTGTAGGAACTCTCTGGAGTTGCTACTCCCTCTATCGACTCTCTTTCAAGGAGTAGTTGATGCATAGCATTGGTTTACCAATAGCCCTTAATAGAATTAGGTGTGATAAGATGGACCCAGTTAAACTTTAACATGAAATAAAGCATGCTTGTCACCATGAGTTCACACTTTAATTCATCCTGTCAAATCTACTGCAAATTTGTGTTGGTTATTCAACAGAAGAAGTTAGAGCAAAAGTACTTCATTGTAAATTTAAGTTCATGAAAAATGATTGAGCTTGCTGTTTAGTTCTGATAATCATTTGCTGAAGGTGATATTGATGATTAAACAATTGTAATTGTCATTTTACTTTGATTGTTGAAGCACATATTGAAAGTATGATTATCTCTGCTCATATAGTAATTTGTGGCCTACTTGCATAGACATGAAGTTGAAGGACAGTGCTCTTCCTTATAGCACGCTGGTAAAAGATAGTCCATATTATGTCATAATGTGTTGACACATGTTTGGGTTATACTGGAAGAAAGAAATAACATCTTGTTGTTTTAATAATGAGGTGTTCTCCTAATGAATAGTTTTTTTTTAATTCCATAAATATTCGTTAGAAGGAAGGAACTTCAATCTGGACCATTCTAAAGCTGAGTATTTTCTCCCATACTGTTTGATATTTGGTCATTATATTTGGGGGTAAATTGTTTCGTCATGCTGGTTTAATGTATTATGAGAAATTAGTTGGCTTGAAAATATCAATATTGAATGAGAGGATTAAGATAATTTGTTAAAAGGGAATTGAAATTAGCTTTCTCCTTATTTTCTTTTTGCTCTTCTGTGACATTTGTTGTAGCATGAACTAAAGTACCATTTTATCATTTTTGAAATTCTATTTGAACTAATAACATCTCATGATCTGTTGTAATATAAGTCCTGAAATAAGAATTACCTGATAGGTACCATGTGAAACATGGAATAACGGCACATCTCTTTGATATGTATACTGTACAATGTTGTCCAATGTTATTTGATAATTGCCAAATTACATTTTTGTTTTGAATTGGAATTTGATGGATTTTCATGTTAAGAAATAACAAACTTCATGATAGTAGTGTATGAACTGAAAGTAGTAACCATACAGTTTTGTCTGTCATAGCAAATCATCCCCATGCACACACTGAATCAGATGTACAGTGTACAATCTTGTTTCTTAATCGGGGTGGTTGTATTGTTTGGAGAATAACATTTTTTAAATTTCCATTTCATATTTCATTATATCCTTGCCTAAATTTGTCTTCTGTCCTTATCTGGTTTGTTTGGTTTGAAACCCTTACAGATGGGTCCTTTGAAATACTTTAATAAAATATATATGATATAGTAATTTTAGCTGTCAGATTTATTGATTGATTTGATTTGTCGAATCTACACGTTCACATTAGATAATGCTTGGATATTTTCTTCAATGATATCTCAAATAATCATCATTTTAATTTGTTTGTATATCTATAGCTTTAATTGATTTGGTCAAGATTTTTTTAATGAATGTGAACATTTTTGGTAGAGCTTGGAAAAGAATTAAAGACGTTGCATATTTCATGCTTCCCTGAGCACCGGTTTAATGTATTAAAGACTGGATCTGCCCAAGAAAAATATTGTATCGATGAAAAGCAGAAAAGTCAGACGAACAGATTTAAAAAATTGAAGCAAATCGGACAATAAATAAGAAAGTTATATTTCAATGTTATAACTCAACAGTCGTTTGTCCTGCAAATTGGCAACGTTGTGCCACGTGATATACCGGTAGTTATGCACTTCTCTGCAAGCAGTTTATTATATCTTATCAATGCTTGACTAAAAAAGAACGGTTTTGTGATCGATATATATACATGGGTACAGATATATTTGTTGATTAAATATTTTGAAGATTTAAAAGAATTAAGCATTATGGAGGAAAACGATAAGTTATAATGAGTTTACTGGCAGGAGGTTCTTGACATACGTTATCACACATGACCGAAAGTCACGTGTTATGACGAATGCCGTACAATATGAAAACCACTGTTCAATCATTATTGAAACAGTCATAACTTTCTTATTTCTTGTCGTATTTACTTCAAACTTATATCAATCCGTTCGTCTAATTTCTCTGCGTTTAATCAAAGCAAGATTTTTCTGAGGCAGACCAAGTCTTTAAATTATCAGAACAATCGTGGCTACAATTCAATATACTCCATATTGGAAATGCATGATTTTCACCATTCAATTGGATACGAAAGTATTTTATTCATTCCTCAACAAAATCATGAATATCATATTTACACACTTCTCTGAGCACAGTATATACAAATGTGCATTATTTAGCATAATGAAAGTTTTTAATCAGCTTGTTTTTTTTATGTAGGGTTCTGTCATGATAAATGATTGTCAAAGTTAAAAAAAAAACATCTTGGTAAATCGTCATGCTAGACTAAGTAAGCATGGATTAATGACTTATTCATATTCTTGATTCTTCTGAAATGCCATTTTGTTCTGCGTGGTGAAGCGTGAAGAAATTGATTTTCAATCATGAAAAACAACTCATATGTGCAGCATAAAAAATATTGCCAACTAAAGTTTTGCGGGATCAATTGGCAATTGTCCGTGCCGATTGGAGCAATACTACATATGTTCGGGTAATAATAGGCTACATTTATTACTGAATTTCAATGTTCAAGACAATTTACTTTTGAAATGACAGTATATTATGTATATTATGTTTGGAGGTCAAAATTTACCAAATCATCCAAACACAATTAGTAACAATGTAAAAAGCCTGTCCTGAACTGTGCCGCGTAGATTGTTTTAAATGTACATTTACGTACACTTTATTTCGTAAGGAAAAGAAGAGTATTGGCAGAAGAAGGGGAAAGAAGTGGTAGTAGAAGGGCAGGAGGAAAAGGAGGAGGAGGAGGAGAAGGAGAAGAGAGAGAGAGAGAGAGAGAGAGAGAGAGAGAGAGAGAGAGGGGGGAGGATGGGGAGAGAGAGAGAGAGGGAAAGGGGGGGAGGGGTAGGGTGGGGAGGGGGTGCGGATTTTTTAAAATCTGTTCGTCTGATTTTTCTTCTTTTAATCAGTACAAGAATTTTCTTGGGCATACCCAAAATAGGTAAAACTACTTCGGTAATTTGATCTAAACCTGAACTTCTGTAACAACATAAGCCTACCTCCACATTTATTTCTTTGATCACCTTTCGATTATGTGCATCCAATGAAGACATTCAGTTGCTGTAAAGACCGGGTCTGCCCCAGAAAAAAAAAATCACTCTACTATTGTTTAAAAGCAGAAAAACTTCAGACGAACAATTTACAGTGAAATTCAATATAACGAGGTGCTTGGGACCATCAGAAATGCCTTGTAATACTATAGATGTACTCTTGTTATAGTAGGGTTATAAAACACTAAGTTATAGTGTTAAATAGTTAAGTTATAAAGAGCTTGGACCAGATTTTTGCCTCTTTATATCAGGAATTAAGTTATATCAGATCTCTCCATACAGAGTTTGCACTGTAAAAAAAGAAAGAATGTTCAAAGCAAATCGGACATTAAAAGATAAGGTAGTCTAATTTTAAGGTTATGAATATTTCAATGATCATGATATATACTCGGTGATTTCGATGGAAACATGAAAGAGATACGATAAATTGAAAATGAATCGTATCTCTACAGTACATGTTTTGGCATAGACGTACGATTAATACTTATTGCAAGTTTAAAGGGGAACCAGCCTTTTGAATTATCGTGCTCGCATTGAATGAAGGAAAATCAGATGAACAAACTGTGAAAATTTGAGCAAAATCGGACAACCCGTTCAAAAGTTAAGAATTTTCAAAGTCACTTATATATGACGATCCCTATCGCTGATGGGGATCCGTGCGATCGGCAAATTCGATGGAATTTGTGACGTCATGTCGGACAACTTCTCATTCACTTTGTACATCGCATTTTTTAAAATGGATTAATGTAAAATTTAGAGTAAGGTTGCAACATCATTCTTCTCAAAATACATGCAGAATCAATTCAGAAACGCTATACCCTAATCGAAAATTGGCATTTTGTTGACTTTTCCGAAAAAAGGGAGAAAATGTGAAAAATTCTTATTGTATACAGAGTAAATGAGGAGTTGTCCGACATGACGTCACGGATTCCGTCGAATTTGCCGATCGCACGGATCCCCATGAGCGGTAGGGATTGTCATATCTCTGTGACTTTGAAAAGTCATAACTTTTGAACGGGTCGTCCGATTTTGCTCAAATTTTCACAGTTCGTTCATCTTATTTTTCTTCATTCAATGGGAACACGATAATCCCAGGGGTTGGTTTCCCTTTATTTGTATATGTTATGTTACAGGCCCCTGTCGGGTGTTATGATGTGTCATGCACTTATCTGCAAGTTGAAAAAACACTTTCTGCGTCGGCTAAGAGTAATGATAAAAACGTTGTTAAATAATAAATTGATTGTTAGGGAAAAAAAATGGCAATTTTATTTACAAGCGTCAAACATTAAAGATGGATATAAACCCACCCTTCCAGAGTACAGTGTACAAAAGGATTCTTGAAAACAAGATTTAATAAGTTAACAGTCGACACAGTCAACACAGTCAACAGTCAAGAAGTGTATGACATACGGGTACATTGTCTGCAAAGTTTTCCACCCTATTGGTTAATTCTGCATATGAGTCAATTTTTGTAAAACTTAAAGGCCCATATTTTAATAGTCTAAATATAATGGCTTAAGTTTAATCCCGCTATCGGAATACAGGCTAAATTGTGTATTATATTACTTTCTTTTCCTCTTTCCCCTTTTCTTCTCTCTTTCGGTTTTCTTTTTTTTTTGGGGGGGGGGGGGGGGGGGAGGCACGTGCCCCACATAGGCCTAGTTACTCCACTGCGTCATTGTTTGACACATGAACTTGAACTTGAACTTGAACTTGAACTTGAATTTTTTTTATTTATCCAAAAAACATCCATACATCAAATATATTGTACATAGTATATGAATATACATTGTAAAAGGTTAGAGGATAAAAGGAACCAGAAAATAGCATAAATGCTAGTCAAGTCTGGTACCTTGTCTTCAAATACACTGCACTAATAGAGTAATTTTAACTTGCTAAAGTATACTCGAAAGTAAGATAATGATATGTAGAAAATGAAACAATAACAACACAAAATAAGATTACATGAATTTACATGCATCGACAAGCCAGTGTAACTAAAAATGTTCATACACAAAAATAAATCATATTAATAACAGTTACGATACGAAGTTCCACTTGAATAAAAAGTGAGATAAATACATATATTTCTCTTTAGAACTAAACAAACACTTTTCGGTTAAAATTTTAATCATCAAAATTAATATTCATTCCAAAGGTACTCTTGAAGAGTTCTTCTTAAAGACGAAACAGATGTTTTTGTTCTCACATTGAGAGGTAAATCATTCCAAAGAGAACTACTTACATAAGAAACTGAAGATTTCCCTTTCGTTGGGTCTATATTGTCAACTGCCCCAGCAGATGAAGGGAACCTCCCCGAGGCCAAGAGAAATAAAGTTGTTATCGGAAAAAGTTGTTATTTCTATTAATTCTTCTTTAGATATGACTATATTCATCATGAACAAATTGACGAATACTTAGATCGCCCCCGCCCCACCGTAAAAAACAATCCCCAGAAACAGACAACTCTATAATATTGAAAAATAATGACACTTAATGATCCATGATAATTTTTTTCTTATTTTTCTATATGAATGATAAGTAAAAGAAAATATAAACCCTGAAAATCAGGTCATGCCAGTTCTAGTGGTTTGTGAGTGGAGGACAACCAAACAGCATTTCTCTCTCTTTTTACCCCATTTTTTGTTGGGGGATGCTTTTTATTTCCTCTTATGTCGATCGTAGAGGGCGAACTCAACCACCTTGCAATTGATCCTCTCGGAAGTGCTTTTGTAGGTAAGAAATATAATCTTTTTTATTTCCATTCCTATACCTTTTAGGGCCTACTTTTATTCATAAATCGAAAGAAGAACAATATATGTAGAATATAGAATGGGATATACTGCTTACTATTTGTATTTGGATAATGAAAACCCTCATAATCAGACTTAATAACTGGTCTGACGAGAGCGAGTTGCAGTGAAGATGCTGTGCCAGCGGAGCGTAACAGTTATGCATCGGGGTCATACCGGGGGCTTGAAAGGAGAGGACACGCCTCCTCCTGCACCGACATTTAATTTTGTCTTTATTCCCGCCGTCTGCACTGTATCGTTTTTAGTAACTTTAGCTTAATATAAGATTCAATCTCTCATGCATGGCTCCATTATGACTAGTTCAGAGCTTAAAAGTACTGTCTAATGGTGTCTGTTTTTTTTTTTTTTTTT
>BQKZ01006359.1:10421-34189 GCA_036244855.1 Temnopleurus reevesii | reverse complement strand
CAATGGTGATGCTGACATAGAAAATGGAAACAAGAGTGAGGATTCCAGTGTGAATGGGCATGATCCTGTGGTAGGGACATCAATAAATGGAAACTTATCATCATCAACTCCAGCAGGACTCATCCAAAGCTCAGATACAAGCACCCCCAATGGAAACTCCATAATTAATGGTAGTCTGAATGGTGTAAATGGGGTGAACAGCCTCGACGATCATAATCAAACAGAAATACTCACAATGAAGAGTAGCGTAAAGAAAGTCAATGGTGCAATAAATGGTCATTCCACAGTAGCTTCTAATGGATTAAAAGAGGAATAGATAATCAAAGTGATACATAAATATATATGTATATATGTGTGTAAAGTAGACTCTGAATTATGTACACTGGTAGAAAAAAAATATTGCAAGATGTTTATCGATATATGTATAATGTACATTATGATTGAAATTATAACTTCTTGAGTCTTTATGGAAAATTACAGCTGATTATTTTTGTAGATGAGCATTTTCATAGATTATATTATTTCCAAAACTCCGATGTCCTTTATTTTGGGGATTTTTGTTATGCATGAGTTCACAATTCTAGTGGATGTTACGTACTGAAATTGTATGTGCCATAATATATTCCATTATTTTTGCCAGCACTGATCTTTTCATTCCTCATAGGGTTAGGGATGTTTGGTTGATAATGCCAAAGTAATACTTTTCTATCTGACTTGAGAATGTATTATTTATAGCTCATACAATCGGGATTCTATTTTCCATCAATTTAATTATTAGAAATATATTTCATGAATTAAAAAGATTGACAACACCAAATTGTAAATATCATCATCTTTGACCCAGATGCCGATTTTCACCTTGGTCACATGATCCACGGGTGAGATGTCAGTGGAGAGGAGACCTTAGGCTCCCACTCTTCCAAGCCTCAAAAATAACATTAGTTATTTGCATATGGAATGTTATATTATCTTTACATATTTTGGCTGTTAATAATACTCTTTGTGTGCCAAAAATCATTTGTTTTGCTTTTTTGTTTTACTCTTTGAGATAATGTGTGTTATCACTAAGATGAATACCATAATCAAATGAGACATTGTAGTGCAAGTGCAGGAAAGAAGCTGTATATTTTATTTTTATGCCTCCGCCACAGTAAGGTGGTGCCGGAGGCATTATGTTTTCGGGTTGTCCGTCCGTCCGTGTGTCCGTCCGTGCGTCCGTCCGGACCTTGTTACCGCGATAAGTTCAGAACTGCTGTACAGATTTTGACCAAACTAATTGGCTCAACTATGTATAATCATGTGAGGATGAACTGATTAGATTTTGGGTTCAATGGGTCAAAGGTCAAAGGTCACAGGGCCATAAAACTTGTAAAAAAATCACCCAAAATAGCTTGTTACCGCAATAAGTTCAGAACTGCTGTACAGATTTTGACCAAACTTGGCTCAAGTATGTATAAGCATGTTAGGATGAAGTGATTAGATTTGGGTTCAGTGGGTCAATGGTCAAAGGTCACCGGGCAGAAAAAAACGATACAGCTCATTATTGTTATAACTTATAACAGAAAAATTGAAGCAATGTGTAGCTCAATTATGTATAAGCATGTGAGGAAGAACTGATGAGATTTTGGGTTCACAGGGTCAAAGGTTGCAATGTCTAAAATTTTAAAATGTTTTTTATTTCTGATTGCATGGAACAAACAAGCCGTACATATCTTTCTGATTGCGTGATGGCGGGGCATATATTTCGACCGTGCGCGGTCGAGGATTCATCTTATTTTAATTCCTTGTTCCACATCAAGTTAGTTTATGACAAGATTCAGGCAGATTTACTTTAGTATATAAAATGTGGTCATTTGATGCCAGCAATAGATAGATTCCATATTTTAGACAGAAAATGACAGAAGTTTTCTGTATTTTCTCACTGACATGCAGTATCTGTATGTATTTGCATTTACATAATGCNCTGCAGAGGAAGGCTCTGTTTTATAATTATAGGCACCAGTCATTTTGATGACTTGGTTTTCATCCCATGCAGCCACCAACACCAAGTCAATTATAAATAAATATTAAGAAAGGCTCCCAATCACAGTTAATAATAGGGAAAACTATACTCGTTCACTGCAAAATTGCTTTATTTCAGATGCGGCTCGCTCATAGTCATAGAGCGTGTATAACAATCTCATATAAACATTGAACCTACAAGATTACCATTGGTTTGTACTCAAAGGGATACAGCGTGTGTGTAATAGCCCTTAAATTTCATGCTTGCCACCCTGTATTATGCAAGACTTGGGACGGTTAAATCGAAGGCTTCAGACTCTCTTAGGGTGGTCGTTTTAACCTTTGGGCATTTGAAATTGGCAACTTCAGGTGGTTGTTTTTAAGATTTTGGCATCTGAAGTTGTCAGCTGCATATGCCCAAATATAAAAAACAACCACCCAAAGAGAGTCTGAAGCCTTCAGACTAGGGCCTAAAGCACAATAGTGCCAGACTTGTTCACAAATATCTATTTACTACTGAGATGTAGAATTAGGCATTTTGTCTTCTTCGATTAGCATTAGCTGAATCCGCTGGTCAGTACCCCCCCCCCCCCCTCTTGATATTACCAATGGTGCAACCCTAAATTTGAGAAATATCAACTCTTTAAAATCAAACATGGTGCACCAGAAAAACAACTACAATTTGTTGTCATGATGGTGTATTTCCCTTTTAAGTATTTCCGATTTACCTGAATCATTTTCCATATTTTACTTTTATACATCTAGCTTTTCATTTTGATATATTGCAGTATAATGGGACGGAAGAGTAAACGAAAGGCCAATCTTGGTCCAGATGAAGTGTCTAAAGCAGACAGAAAGGAGCTCATTAAACTATGTGCACAAGTTATAGAGTGTAAGTATTGATAAGATTTCTTTTTGGCATATCATGTCAACCATGTCATGATCAAGCAAAATCATGGCGAAATGGAGATCATAATCTCAGTCCATGAAGCTGATTTCTAAAGTTGGCCTATCATGGAAAATATCTAGATGAGCTTTGAATGAAGTCAGGTTTCAGTTAAATTGGGATGGGGCTGTAATTTTATGGTTAATGTAAGCTCACTTCAATCCATACTTCATTTACATTTTTCCATTTTCCAAGCTCTTGCTTTACGTCCAGTTGCATGATCAATTATCCTCCCTCATAGATGTTACAGAAATATACAAGATTACATTTTCTCCTGTTTTCTTTTCCAGTGTCTGCTACTCCAACTCCACCTACTCCAGGTGAACAGTGGGATGAGTTTCTCGAGATCCACACCCTTTTAGAGAAAATACGCAAAAGACAAAATGGTGAGTACAGAACCTTGCAAGAATTTTTCTTATTTGGTAAAATGATCAAAGTCTCAACTGCTCTAGCCGTGTAGATTTATGTATGATTGTTGACTCAGAGATTTATTAATAATTCATATCACTATTTTATATCCTCATGAATAAAGCAAAATAATCCTTTCATTTCAAATTTGGCAGGAGTCTCTTACAAATCTTTGCAAACTGTACCCACCTAAAGTACTTTAAATATGTTAGTACTCATATTTCTAGTTTTATTTTTCTTAGCAATTAATTATCCTAAGCACTTCTATCACCTGAATCTTTCTGATTTTATAAATTTCTAGTGGCAGAGGAGAAAACATCAGTCTCTGATAGAGAAACACACTTTGAAGCATTCCTCAAATGGCTCAAAGACAATGGTGTAACAACAGACTCAGTCAAAATCACAAAGTTTGAAGAGGGATATGGACTCAAAGCTGCGAGAGATATCAAGGTAACTATGATGTCATTTATCCATGTAGCATTGAAAACATAATGGCCCGTATTCCGATAGCGAGGTTTAAGTTAACCCTGGTCTAAATCTGTGGTTTAAGTATGGATAGCCAAAAGAGGCTTGAATCTATAATAGTCTATGTTTAATTTACCAGCACATTTGGCACTCATATTATTTAAGACTGTCCCGGAATAAAAACTTCGATAGTTTTCTACATTATTAGAGTATGGGAAAAGAGAGCAGTTAACATTCGAATTATTCATTGTAAATAACATTTTGGCACTTTTGGCTACCCATACTTAAACCGCAGATTTAGACCAGGGTTAACTTAAACCTCGCTATTGGAATACGGGCCCCTGAATTTAAGCTCATTTGCCCCTTTGTTCGATGCAGTATTTCTGTAATAAATTTGTATAATTTTGAAACTATATATAAACTCATACAACAAATTTCATGGCCCGAAAGTGCCAACTTACAAGTACATGAAAAATTTGACCTGAAATTCCAAAATGCAAAATATATATATGTACTTGGAGAGTTGAGTGTATTTAACTCAAGTTTTATGCTACCTTCTTCAAGCATCCTTCTGTGAGGATTGTTTTTCTTTGTATTTTCTTCATTGCCAATGCTCATCTATTTTAGGATCAATTGTTTCTTTACTCAAATTCACTTTCAATATGAGTGATGTGGGGTGGGGGGGGGGGGGGGGTCAACAACATTGCTGAAAATTATAAATTCAGCCAACTTCAACTTAAATGTAGGCTGCTCCGTGAATGTGCATGTATATACTGGGGTATTGAACTTTAAAAAGTGGTAATTACACCTATAAATGTAATTGGCACAGCAGAGAAAAAAAAACAAGCAAGGAAATACAAACAATGCAGAAAGGAAACTAAAAACAATATGAAAGGGCTTGTTCTAGATATCTGTATTTGTTTTACATCAAAATCACACTCAATTATGTCTCATTATCTTCCTGTTTGATTCAGATGGATGAAGAGCTGATGAGCATCCCAAGGAAAGTGATGATGACTGATCAGAATGCCATACAATCACCTATCATAGGTAAAATCCTATTCCTTGTCTCATCACATAGATCAATTTCCCATTTAATTGCTGTCAAGTACATGTGTTAAAAGCTCAGCCAGATATTATTTTGTTTTTCTTGATTATGATTTTTTTGTAATTTATATGTCAAAGTATATTCTGTAATGATAATTATGAAGAATATTTTCCATCAAGCTTCTTCTGCTAATTTGTAATATTATGTTTAGTTTAAAAAACAAAAAGGGTTGTGATGGGCAAAGGATATGTTTTATTACTAAAATGATTTCTTTTATTGTCTCATTTACAGGGGAGTTAGTTCGAGGAGACCGTCTTTTGAAAAGAATGCCGAATGTATCCCTAGCTGTCTTCATTCTCTCTGAGAAGTTTCGGCCAAACTCCTTCTGGCAGCCATATCTTGGTATCCTTTTTAGAAAAAAACTTATTATGACTTTTTAATTGTGATCGACTGAAATTAAAAGCTGTGTGGCATGGCTCTTACTGAAAAGTTTGGATTTTACTTTTCATATAATTAACAGTAATGTATATTAAGAAATCATTCTTAGTATGCTGTATTGTTGTAAATGTATAGTAGAAGAAGTGTGGTCTAAAGATGATACCCCGGGGTATGCGTGACGTTACAGCACATACCTATGTCATTGAACCCATGAAAATTACTGATACTGGGATCCCATTAACACATGTCGATCAGATCAACTTGATATCCTCGATCTCATAAAAAAAAACTGTTATGTTATCACTTGAATACAGTCAACACTGCCTATAGCTGTCAACATTGCATTAGGTCAGTAATCACCTAAGTCAATGACCTTTTCAAGTCTCATTCTCTTTTTATTGTATTGTTTTTAGTTTTTACCCTAGATAAGTCAAATTTTCGAAGCTATTTCTTCAGTGCAAACAGATATGACTGAGGCAAGGTATGTAAGGAATCTTCATAGAAATTTCTTTATTTCCTTTGACTGTATTAATACCTCAGATATACTTCCTTCATCTTACAGCCTTCCTCTCTATTACACACCTGATGAAATCAAGCTTTTCCAAGGGTCAACGATGTATGGTAAGGTTCTAAAAAACATTTGCACTTGATTTTGTCTCTTCGAATTGCACAAGGGAAATTAAACAAAAAATGGCCAGAGTATAATAATGTATTCTCTAAATAGGTTATGGTATAGATCAATGGAAGCAATATTGAGCAATATTGAGTATTTCTGTGCATAGTTGTCTGTATAAAAGTTTAATCTAAGGATGTGGTTTCTCTTATATTTCTTGTATGGTAATCTGGGAAATGGACACACGTACACGTTTCTGGCAAAGGGTAGGTATTGATACAGGATGTGACAGTTGAATTATGACTAGAAAGCTGCAATTGGTCACAACTTAAGGGCAAATGTGTTGCAAATTGAAATGCATTATCATTTGCACATACTGGCCTACTCTTCTACAATGATTTTGATCGGCACATGCCAATTAGCTACAACTTGCAGTCAATTGCATCTTTCTAGCAATACCCCTCATGTCACATATCTGATATCTCTCCTTGATTTTATAAAAATTGGTTCTAGGCGTAAGTGAAAAAATAAAGCTTATTCCTTTAGATGAGGTGTGATCATATTTAATGGATTTGAAACTTTCCTTGAAGCATTGTTTTCATAAGATATTTTCAAAGTTTCATTGATCATTTGTATACAGGTGAATGCCTAAAGCAGCACAAGAACATTGCTCGACAGTATGCGTACCTGTTCAAACAACTCAATGTAAGTATCGAACATACCCACATGTTTTATATGAGTTTGATTGAACTTTAACTCTGAATTTTTGTGTATTTTGCAAATGGTTAATGTGTTTTTCTTTTCTCATTTCATATATCACTTATAAATTTTTCTTTGAAACACATTTTTCAAAAATCTGTACTGTTGACTTCATGGTAGTTGTGAGATGTTGTATATGTCTCAACTTATAGTTTGTAGATAGATATAATTGCTTTATATATTCTTACTATATTCTGTGCTGTGTACATTCTATGTGTATTTGTTTTGATAGCATATATTTAAAGAAACTAAGGCTTAGTAAAGTTGTTGTCCAGTAATCTCAAGCACTGGTTAAATCAAAAGCTCAGGATATCTTTGTATGTTCTATTCTAATATGCAACTACATCCAAAAATCTAGAAAATGAGAAATCAAATTGCTCATAATTGATTGCATTTCATCATATCCAAGATAATCCTATTTGAATGCTCTTAACAGAACCTGGATAGTGTTTCATGAAGCTTGTCACAGCAACATTTTAGTCAGTGCAGATATTCCAAGGAAATCCTTGGTTTTGATCAGATAAAAAACATGGTCTCTTCCTGTAGCTATGTAAGCTATCAATGAAAGAATTTGTGTCATGTGATAAGTCTCATGAACACCCTCCCAGGTTGCGTTCCTAAAGATATGCACAACTCTACTCATGATTGGTTACCTTTTCCTGCTCTGAATGGTGGCACCTACATTGTATGTAATTGAGTTTAGCTCCAGAGAAAGGGTCACCAGTCATGTATAGACTTGTGTGTACCTCTATGAATAGCTTTCTGAAATCAGAGAAGAGAGGGTTTTTTTATGTAGTGTATTGTTTGATTCAACAAGCCATAGACCTGTGTTTTCTCTCCAGAGTTTGTCTTCGCTTTGAGAAAAGGTATTTGAAGTCAGAAAATCATATTTATACCAAGGTACTACATTGTACATACATGTATGTAATCTTCTGAATCATACTCTCCTTCTATCTTCATTTTCTTGTTTTTTCTATTTAGGGAGTTGTTTTGAAATAATTGAATTGTATGCCTTCTCAGATTTGTTTTAACCAATTGTTTCTAATGTCTCTGGTACTTTTCATTTTTTTTTCATTTTTATTGTGTATTAACCCTGATATGTCTTATCTCTGGGGTCTATGATGGATTTGTTTAAGAATATTCCATATTTTGGGTAACGTGTGTGATAGACTGGCTAACATTATTATTGTGTACCTTATTCATTCAGTTGGTAACTGTTTTAATTTCAAATGTACTGTTGGTCTTTAAAGTTGTACTAGCCTGGAATTTGTTTATATTCTTATGCACACATTTAAAGTTTGTCATATTTTAGCCAAACAATATCATAAGGGTAATTCTACAGTAACATAATTATAAATAAAGAGACTTTTGGCCTATATTTTGTTGATTTACAAACTAATTACACACTATCAGCTCTATTTACTGCCCATAGATACACCAGTGTACCCGACATTTCACCCAAACTTATTAAAACAGAAATATTTCCTCTCATTACCAGAAACTAATGGTATTTTACACCGTCTATTTGAAGTAAATTTTCTGAGAACTGTAGAAGCCCACAAAAGTGATATTTTTCTTGTCTGTTGGTTATCTGATTATATTTGAATAATCAATGAACAGTGTACAACATAGTAGAAACGTTTCAGTCATTCTTTTTGCGAGATCAGATAATGGTGACGGGATTACACACTTGGTTACTTCACTATCGGATGCGTATAAACAATTTTTGTATGAAGTTTGCCATCTAAAATGAAACTAAGTCCAAAATAAGAACAATGAGGTATCTAAACAAAATAGAAAAATCTGATTCTAATTTGTACCTCTTGGAGTTAGATCGATGGATTTAATTTAATTTGTTTCATTCAATACTCATGTTTGTAATTGGTTAATTGTAGATTATCTAGTTTGATAGCTAAAGATTATCACTTCATGTCTACAACCTAAATGTATAATTATTAGCAGTAACAAAGTATGGGTATTCCAGAGTGATTTTGCTTTTGTTCATGTTTTTTTGAAAATCTAGTCCTTTCTTAAGCAGAATATCCTGTAAAGCTCTGTCCAATTGTTGATATATTCCATGAAACCAAAACTTATCAGTAATTGTGGTGTTCTGTCTGGCGAATACTGATTTTTCACCTATGGAAAGAGCAAAAATTTATTCTTCTTGTAAGAGCAATCTAAAGTGTTATAATTATCACCCACTATTCTTCAATAAATGATTTACCCGGTATCTCCGTTAGCGTTTATGCATCCATGTGATTCCGTTCTCCAGTAATCATTATTAGAAGTTACAGGGGATTGGCTAAAATCACAGATTATCCATTGGAATTAAAAACCTGTCACTATTGAGTCTTCCAGATAAACTTTCTCTTTTAATCAAGCAAAAGTTTTGTAGTAGTTTTTAAATGCATTTTATGAAATAATGGTTTATTATTATATTATTCATGGGATTCCGAGTTCTTTACACATCAAACAAACTTGTAGAATGGAGATTGTGTGAAGCATTAACAATGATAGTTTTGTTTGATATCAACTAAGATTATCAACCACATTTTTAATATTGCACTGAGTGATAAGTTCATTTAAATTTAAAGATGCTGTATATGAAATCTGATAGACACAAGGTATCCTTCAAGTTTCTTTTAATCTAAGATTTAGATATCTCAGCCAATGAAAATTAATTGTATTGACTTATTTCAAACTTTGCCAATTTTGGTCTTCTCACATTTGGAATTAGACATGATGCATGAACTTGTAGGAGAATGTGGAAAAAGAAATTAATCCATTTAAAAAGATGCAATTATGCACAAGATATTGCTTTGAAGGTGTTGCACATTGTTTCAAATATACACATTTAAAGGAGACATCCATAGTCTAATAATGTATTATGTAAATGGAGTATGTCCCAACTCACTTGTGTGGTGACACCTCAGATACATATATGACATTTCCAAATGGTCAAGTAGTATGTGGCATTAATTTGACTGTTTTGACAACATTCCAAATATTCAAACTGTAATTGCAACATTGAGACTTAGACATGATATTGGTATTGTTTTCATTTATTGAATGTTTTCACGTTGCGTCCTATCGATTATAAGAGAATTATTTGATGTTTGACTGCAGTGCTGTATCATTTAGATTGGTTTTGAGATCTTTCTCTTCTCTGTTTCCTCTTTCTAGTTACCTGAGAACAGTAAACTTCAATTAAGGGAGCACTTCACATATGATCTTTACAGGTTTGCCACTCATTCTGGGTTTCGGGTTGTGCTTGATAGTTTAGTTTGTGTGTGTGTGTGTGTGTGTGTGTGTGTGTGTGTGTGTGTTTGTGAGTGTGTGTGTTTCTGTGTGGTGTTTGTTTTTTTATTAATTGAGGAATTTTTATATTCCCTTTGCAAAACTATCAGTACTCCAATTTCTTTTATAAGCTTTTAATATAATGTTGATTCGGCTCATACTCAAATTTGTAACTAAAATGTAGAAGGTGCCTTAATATTGTCTCCAAGCTCTAATAAAGGTAGCTACAAATAGACAAGTAGAATATATATTTACACTTACTCGCGAAAATTGCAATCCATATGTATAATTTTCTATTTTTACATTTTTAAAAGAAAGGCATTATACCAAACAAGTATGTTGATCTTTGCGCTAAATGAGCTGCCACATAATCTGATATATAAACATATATACAAGTATGCTTTTTTGAAAATTGAAACTATCAAGTAAAATTCATTTAGCACCTTTGTCTGGAATGTTTTTATCAGTGACGTTGGAATGCCTTCGTCATACCAAGCTTTAGGTGTGGGAAGCAATTATTTGAGGACAAAAGCATTCCACCCTTAAACTTTATATCACGATGGCATTCCAGCACCACTGATTGTCATTGTTATCTGGTATTTGGAAATACCCTTTCTTAGATTACGAACGGTTATAGAATAACATGATAGTTGATGCATTAAGATTTCTTATTATTACAGGTGGGCAGTATCCACGGTGATGACTCGTCAGAACCAGATCCCAGCTAAAGATGGAAAGAGTCTGTCTCTCAGCCTCATCCCACTGTGGGATATGTGTAACCATGCCAATGGTGAAGTAAGTTCACTTTCATTTAACAAGATCTGTAAATAACCAAGTATGGATCCAAGATTTTAAGACCATGGATAGGGGAGAGAGGAGAAGAAGAAGAACATTTTTGTGTTTGTTTAAATCCAATCCCTTTTGATCTGCCAATGGTAATACTTAAACAAGTATACATTTTTGTCATTGTCCTGGGTCATGGCCGTTAAGCATAGTTGACAAAGTGGCAGGTTAAAGAGTAAAATACTGATTTATATTACAACTTTAGACAAGATCATGAGGGCTTGAGGAACTACAAAGGTTTTTTCAGCATCTCATGTATACCAGACGTAATTTTTCATTTAATGGGAAATGTTTTCACACAAACATTGCTGATATAAAGTGTGTATACATATGGAAATCAAAGTAGGGACATATACATATGTCCATTACAAACAATGACATTGAATGAGATGTATGAAGCAAACAGAACTTTGAAAATACAGTCCTATGAAATTCTTATCCATCTTATTTGTGCAGTTCTATAATCACCCATGCACATTTCTACTTTTGCAGATGAAGACAGACTTCATAGAAGAGCAGGATTCCTGTGTGAACATGGCCATGAGAGATTTCACCGCTGGTGATCAGATCTTCATCTGCTACGGACGTCGCTCCAACGCTGATCTGCTTCTGTACAGTGGCTTTATCTACCCTGGTAACTCGTATGACGGTATGACTATACAGCTTGGACTAAGCAGTGGTGATAGACTCTATGCGATGAAAGCACAGCTCTGTGCTGTTATGAAGCTACATGTAGGCCCGTAAGTGTTTCTTGATATCTGGTATGATTGCTCACTTTTCATATCCTTGTTTTTTCAAACTATTTCTTATTCTTTCCAGATTTGTAGTAGTTGTATAATTTTTTAAAAAGAATAATCAAATGTATTTTATATTTCTAACAGAATAGCACTTGCTAGGATTCAATATGATATTGTAATGTTATAGTTGATTTACTTGCTATTGCAAGTATGCAATTATACTTTGAACAATGACACACTTTAAACAATTTCAGGCTCGGTTTTTTCTTCCTTTGGGGATGGGGATGGGGTCTCTTCCCTTTTTTTTTTCTTTTTTTTGGGGGTGGTAGTTGTTGAATACATGTTTATTGCAATTGTGTGAATGCTGAATGCTTTCCCATATTAATTGGATGTTTGTCTTGATCAAATTCCATTTCTATAATTGGTTTGCAGGTCAGCACAGAATTACCACATCTCAGCCAGTAAAGAACCTGTCTCTCTGGAGCTTCTAACATTCCTGAGGATATTCTGCATGACTGAATGTAAGTACTTTGAACCTAGAAAGTTATATTTGGCTAGAAAGGCAAATGTGAATACCCAAACATCAAAATTAAATGTTTTGTTTATGTTTTTTACAACTCTTTGAATTCATTGACTATTATGCCATAGCATTCATTATGATCAGGGATTCCTTGCATAAAACTTTTTGCCTTTAATAACTCTGGCAAAGCGTTTTAAAAAGTCAAGAGTTTTAGTTTTTTGCCATTTTTTGGTGGCAAATTGGTTTATTCAACTGGCCCGTGGTGGTTGTAACAAACATGCCTTCAGTCTACAGGCCAACCCACCTGTAACACCTCTATATCAAGGTGTCATTTATAGCCAAATTGCCCTTGGTAGAAAATTGGATTAATGGAAGACAGCTTGAACATCATGGATATATCATTTGATTGTGTCATAAACCTGCCTTTTTCCTATTTGTTTTCAGAGATGCCAACTGTTCTTGAACATACATGTACATGATGATAGAAATTAAACTGAATCAACAATCATCTAAACCAAATATATCCTCATGATAGAAAGCATGATAAGATATACCCCCATCATTTCTCTCTTTTCTCCTCTGAGAAAATATATAGCTCAGCTGTAATTTATATTTAATTTTCTGTAATGCATTTTTTGTAACATTCAGCATCTTTGTTTTTGCAGCTGAATGTCTACAAAGTGAGAACTGCTCTTAAAAACCTTTTTTATGTGTTTCTAACTGAAATTAGACAATGTATACAAAGTAAGAACCGCTCTTAGACACCTGCTTATTTTTGTTTGTTTGTAGCTGAGCTTAGAGAGCGTCTTCTAGGTGAGAACCGTGCCCAGGCTCTCTTCAATCTGGTGGATAGGAGTCAGATAGTGAGTAAGCTGAATGAGCTTCGTACCTGCGTCTATCTTGCCACCAGGGTTACACTACTTCAGCGACAGTACAAGACTACCATCCAGGTATGGTTGCTTATTAGTGATTTTTCACCATGCTTTACCTAACGTCATACTTGATAGGACTTTGCACATGATTTGATAATGAACAATTGGATTGAATGCTCTAGGTTATTTTTATGCCTCCGCCACCGAAAGGTGGTGCCGGAGGCATTATGTTTTCGGGTTGTCCGTCTGTCTGTCCGTGCATCCGTGCGTCTGCCGGATCTTGTTACCGCAATTAGTTCAGAACCGCTCGACGGGTTTTGATAAAACTTGGCTCAAGTATGTATAAGCATGTGAGGATGAACTGATTAGATTTTGGGTTCAATGAGTCAAAGGTCACAGGGCCAAAAAACTTGTAAAAAATCACCCAAAATAGCTTGTTACCGCAATAAGTTCAGAACTGCTGTACAGATTTTGACCAAACTTGGCTCAAGTATGTATAAGCATGTTAGGATGAAGTGATTAGATTTGGGTTCAGTGGGTCAATGGTCAAAGGTCACCGGGCAGAAAAAAACGATACAGCTCATTATTGTTATAACTTATAACAGAAAAATTGAAGCAATGTGTAGCTCAATTATGTATAAGCATGTGAGGAAGAACTGATGAGATTTTGGGTTCACAGGGTCAAAGGTTGCAATGTCTAAAATTTTAAAATGTTTTTTATTTCTGATTGCATGGAACAAACAAGCCGTACATATCTTTCTGATTGCGTGATGGCGGGGCATATATTTCGACCGTGCGCGGTCGAGGATTCATCTTATTTTAATTCCTTGTTCCACATCAAGTTAGTTTATGACAAGATTCAGGCAGATTTACTTTAGTATATAAAATGTGGTCATTTGATGCCAGCAATAGATAGATTCCATATTTTAGACAGAAAATGACAGAAGTTTTCTGTATTTTCTCACTGACATGCAGTATCTGTATGTATTTGCATTTACATAATGCTTACAGTAATGATAAGACACTCCTTTTAGTCTTTGTATTTCCACAAAAAAAAAACAAAATATAGTTGTTGTTTTTGGATGGCATTATTGGTGGTGAAGAAGCTTGGTATTTCACAATCATTTTGTTAAAAAATGCAAGTGAGATTATGTCTTTGGCAGGTTTTTGATGCGAGGTGTGTTATCTTGTGACAATACGTCATTCTTGTGTATCTTGGTCAAATATTCTGATGTAGCGAGTCTCTGTAAGGCGTATTAAGAATTCTGGCTATTTATAGACACCTTGAGATGAAGTCTGCTATACACTCCCTCTTCTGCAGGGAGAAATTCCCTTTTTTATATTATGTTCCCTAGGTAATATTATTGTTCATTGTTCTGTACTTTTGTTGACTGTTGATAGGAAGATGAAGAGAAGTTGAAGGCTGAGAACCTGAGTGGTCCGGAGCGTGCTGCAGTACAGCTCCTCCTGATAGAGAAACGCACACTTGAGAACCTTCTGGAACACTGCGCCTTCTGGAGGGAATGAATCGAGGCCTTGTCTGAGGATGCTATGTCATTTGAATCCAAGCCTGAAGTTGATGTAGATGTGGTGGAGAAGTGGGAGGATAGAGAGGAGGGAGTGGAGGGTGATGAAGGATCGGGTGTCAAGGATGGAGTGATGGAGACCGGTGTCAAAGAAGAGAAAGAAAAGAACAATGAAGTAGAACTTACCAATGGTGATGCAGTGCCAACCAATGGTGGTGTGCCCCTAACCAATGGTGATGCTGACATAGAAAATGGAAACAAGAGTGAGGATTCCAGTGTGAATGGGCATGATCCTGTGGTAGGAACATCAATAAATGAAAACTTATCATCATCAACTCCAGCAGGACTCATCCAAAGCTCAGATACAAGCACCCCCAATGGAAACTCCATAATTAATGGTAGTCTGAATGGTGTAAATGGGGTGAACAGCCTCTA
This sequence comes from Temnopleurus reevesii, assembly GCA_036244855.1. Classification (NCBI taxonomy): domain Eukaryota; kingdom Metazoa; phylum Echinodermata; class Echinoidea; order Temnopleuroida; family Temnopleuridae; genus Temnopleurus; species Temnopleurus reevesii. Next base: position 19,281 of record BQKZ01006359.1, on the reverse strand, counting down.
TGATCATAATCAAACAGAAATACTCTCAATGAAGAGTAGCGTAAAGAAAGTCAATGGTGCAATAAATGGTCATTCCACAGTAGCTTCTAATGGATTAAAAGAGGAATAGATAATCAAAGTGATACATAAATATATATGTATATATGTGTGTAAAGTAGACTCTGAATTATGTACACTGGTAGAAAAAAAATATTGCAAGATGTTTATCGATATATGTATAATGTACATTATGATTGAAATTATAAATTCTTGAGTCTTTATGGAAAATTACAGCTGATTATTTTTGTAGATGAGCATTTTCATAGATTATATTATTTCCAAAACCCTGATGTCCTTTATTTTGGGGATTTTTGTTATGCATGAGTTCACAATTCTAGTGGATGTTACGTACTGAAATTGTATGTGCCATAATATATTCCATTATTTTTGCCAGAACTGATCTTTTCATTCCTCATAGGGTTAGGGATGTTTGGTCGATAATGCCAAAGTAATTACTTTTCTATCTGACTTGAGAATGTATTATTTATAGCTCATACAATCGGGATTCTATTTTCCATCAATTTAATTATTAGAAATATATTTCATGAATTAAAAAGATTGACAACACCAAATTGTAAATTTCATCATCTTTGACCCAGATGCCGATTTTCACCTTGGTCACATGATCCACGGGTGAGATGTCAGTGGAGAGGAGACCTCAGGCTCCCACTCTTCCAAGCCTCAAAAATAACAGTCTTTTTTAGGGTTTAGTTATTTGCATACGGAATGTTTACATATTTTGGCTGTTAATAATACTCTTTATGTGCCAAAATCATTTGTTTTGCTTTTTTGTTTTACTTTTTGAGATAATGTGTGTTATCACTAAAATGAATACCATAATTAAATAAGACATTGTAGTGCAAGTGCAGGAAAGAAGCTGTATATTTTATTTTTTAAGATAGGTTTGTGCTTTTATTAAAGGCTTATATGTCTTTCTTATTTTATTTCCATATAATTACTGATTTAAATTGAGAAAAAAATTGGTGCCATGTATCTGTGTGATATGAATCAGTTATGCTCATTGAAATTTAATCTAATTTATATTTTTGTAATAGAAAACCAAATGATCATAATTTTATATTGTTTATTAGAATGTTTTCTGATGCGTAACTACCATTCCATGTTGATTCCAAATGAGTAGAGACCAGAAACTGTGATTCCTAACATTATCAGAACATTCAGTTTGCTTACATTCCTTTCAAAGCATGTGTTGTTAAGTTTAGCTCTCTGTTGGCATAGATTTATTGAACGTTGGCTTTCAGAAGACTAATATATAAGTTTTCATGTTTTATTGGATAACATTCAGGTGTTTTCCAGTCATAGATGCTATCCATTCCTAAGAGAGGAATTGTCACGGAGTATCAAGTTTTTTTTTAACAACCTGATTGGTTACCAATACCACTTATTATTACATATTTATGCGATGGTTCTAAATGTTACTTGATCATGCAAGTCACTCTTGCGCAAAATGTTCTATTTCGACAAATGCACAATTACATTGTTTTTTATTATTACTTTCCAAACCCACAATGTGGTCTAGACCATAAAAGGTAGAGACAAAACCTCATCATATGTTGAGGTCTAGACATATATTAGATATTTGTTGCATGGCTGTTTGGTGTGACATACAGTGAGTGTTCCATCTTAAGCGTTATTCACATACCAAGAATCTACATCTGTTTTAAAATGGGCACTTAATGATCCATAATAACTTTTATGGTAAAGTCATTGTCCCAAAATACTTACATTCCATTGTTCTAGCAGGTCAAGTCCTCTCAGCATAAAATTAGTGAAACTCACCAGTCTCATGAACAGAAGTGTCCTGAAAGTAAGGTTGAGTTTCTTCCAGACAATACGTGTATCACTTTTTGAGAAGAGGTAGGACTCTATGGGTAAAACTCAGCAGATCCATTCCCAGTGCCAAACAAAACTGCTCAGGGCAACGACTGTCTTGTGTGACAGCTTATGTAGCTCTTTCCAGATATATGATTTTGTACACACTTTATGAAAGATGATATTCTTGACGAATCATACTGAAATCAACTTTATGTTCATAATTCAAGTGTTTACTTCCCAGCAGATCTCATTATTCTGATTTGACTCAATGCCTCAGGTGTGATTTCCATGCAGGATTGATTTCCATATTTTGTGTGTTTTTATTGAAGCTTGTGTTACTGATTTCTCTTTGTATGATGTTTTGCACTGTTAACCTAGATTTACTTGTTTAGTTCTTGCCCTTTGGAATAATTTCATTAGATTTGTTATTATACTTTTAAATCATTCTTTTTATATGTGTACTTAGGAACCAAATATCAAGTATAACACTATCTCTGAGACCGTTAAAACACTTTCTCAGTTGGAGGAGCTTGAATTTTCTTATTTAATCCTTTTCATCAAGTTTCCATTATAGTGTTGGAGTCGATTACCCATGCAGCAACTGTGACACCACTTGATAAAGCTTCTCAACTAGTTTATACATGAAGTATGAAGTTTTTAGCTAGCCTCTACTATTTTTATGAAAATGTGATTGATAAAATCATACTATTTTAAACAAAACATACTTAATGTTATAAATGTGATCTATCTGAATCATTGTTCCTAGTTAACATCTGAACAAATTCTAAGCTATAGAATACATAATAAGGATTCGTTAATCATTTGAATATCGAGCATGCTGCTTTTTGTATATTCTTCATGATTTATGAAATGTTCTTAAAATTCTGAAGTATTTTTGTTCGAATTTCTGAAATGCTAATCATGTTGATCAAGTTTAATGATTTAGTTTTAAGGTTGCTTTTTCTCGTTTTGTTTTTTACATGTACTACATGTATCTTTAATTAATATCATATGATTTAGGGATTTTTAGGTGGAATGAAACATTTGACAATCTTGTTTTTATATTGCATCACCCAGTCCACTTCAATATATAGAATATGAGGTAGTCACAATGCCCAAATGTTTGTATTCTTCATGATTTGTAGTAGCTTATTATCCTGACTTTTAGAAGAATGCTTGTCAAATATCCCTTTAATATCAGCTTTTTTTGTTGAAAGCTTAATCTCAATGCTGAAATATTAAATCTGTTGACTTTCATAAAATGTATACTACTGATAATAAGTTAGTGACCACTTTTTAATTGTTTCACTTCACTCTATGCTCACTCCTCAGGATGTGATGGTGAGAGAGACATTTAACTACATGTACTTGAATCACTCGTGTGAAAATGATTAGTGTGTTTGATTCATGCAAGAAAGTTGAATTTAGGGTATTTCCTGAAATATGGAACCTTGTACAAAGGTATATACACATGTTTGATAATTGAGATTCTACAAACTCAACTTGACAATAATTACCATATGGCAAATATAAGATAATTGGTTGGATGCCCTCCTCTGACCGACCCTCTAAAATTGGTCCGACAAAATTTTTTTTTTTATTTTCACGAAAATTGAAAAATGACAGTAAAAATATAAATAAAACATGTGAAGTAGGACATGAAAATATATTTTCAGATGCTTTTTGTCTTTTCAATCACTTTAAAGCCTTTTTTAAAACAAATTTTTAAAATTATGTTTGAAAAATAAATTTTAAAAATAAATCTAAAAATTGCAATAAAAAAATCCTGACTGACCAGGAATTCCTTGGACAGAACAACGCTTTTTTACAAAAATTACATTTGAGGGCATTCAAACATTTTTTTTTGCCCAAGTAACATCTTCCCCTCTGTTGTGTTGGTCATTCAAATAATGAAGTAGACACTAAATAAACTGGTACAGCATATAATTGTTTTTAGAATTTTCTCACCATATAGTTTTAATTCAAGAGCTTGTTTGCTTCTTTATGCTCAACAAAACAGATTTCTGTACTTGTTTCATATTACTGTTTTATTAGTATGATTTGTCTTTCTTTCCTTGGCTTCTTGTTTTATAGAAACTCTTTTATATGTGATAAACAATTATGTATACATAGAGACAGCAAATGATGAGAATCTTTTTATTGAAATAAAGAAAGTGAAAAAAAATCTATTTTACATGTTATTTTGAGAACTTCTTTGAGCTCTATATTCACTCCCTCCATGAATCCCATATCCCACTTCACTACTCTCTTTCTTACCCTCTCACTTGCTCCCCTTCTTTTGCATCTTTCTCTATCTCTCTGCCATGCAAATCATACATGCAAATCATACACAATCCCAAAGTTTTCACCCAGTAACCTATGCTCAGTATCATCTACCTCCTTGCTAATTCAAGTTAACTACCGAGAATAAAAATGCTGATTTTCCTTGTTGTACAAATTAAATGGTGACAATGTTGCATGCACGAAATTTGCATATTACAGACCATGTCATTAGTTGTGCAGTAAAGATGGCTGGTATTTTTAGAGGGTGCTACTTGCAATTTATTGCTTCTCTATTTTTGATTTTTTTTTCCAGATTGTCATTATAAGCCAGCTGAATTTGATGAAATTTCAATTTAATATAATGAACATGTAGAGGAAAAAGCTTTCAATATGTATTCACTCTAACAAATGATGACTCCTCATTATACTAATGAAACTTAGATGCTGACAAAAACATGGTTGTTCACAGATTAACTTTACAGTTCATCCGAGTGCTAAGATAAGATGCAACAAATTCTGTACAGTGAAAACTCAGTATAAAGTGATCTTAAATAATAAAATATCTGTTATAAAGAAGCAAAAATTCTGGTCCCAGCTCTTTATAACTGAATTGTTTTTTAACTCTGCTTATAAAGAGATTACTGCTGTAACAAGGTATTTGTGATAATCCCAAGCATCTCGTTATGAAGAGTTTCCACTGTATATTATCTTACTAGGATAAGACTAATGTGGTGTTGCTCAAAATCAACTGCAAATCAACTGCAACTTTAGAAATTGTAACGCGCATTTTCATTCGCGCACAGTTTGCGCATTTAAGAAGACGCGCATGAAACACTGATTTTGATTGGCACGTTCCGATCAACTGCAACTGTCGATCAATTGCAATTTTTGAACAACACCCCCTAAGAGGTATAGAGTTAAGACCATTTTCAGCAGAAGACTACCGTTGGAACAAAATTAAAACACAAGATTGTCATTATTTTTTCCCCAAAATATCATGGAGTTTTATTTTCAAAAAAGATGTAGATACATAATCTTGGGGTTTTTTATGGACTTGAAACCTGTTGCCATATTGTACTTATAACAATTAAGTCAACATATATTCTATTTCCCATACATAGAAAATTCAATGACAGGGAATAATCATATATCATGACACATTGAATGATTTACACACCAACCATCTGAATATCCATTAGGTTAGATATAAGAATGTGAATATCCATACAGCTGAACCAAATGTGGTCTCAGAGGAGAAAAGTCCCATGCATAACAAAATAAATTTTAAACCATTTATCTCAAAGGTGAAAACTTAATTTACCTAACATCACACCTAATCTATATTCCAGACTGCTCTGGATCTACAGGTCAATTTTGTTATACTTTTACCCCTTAGATTCTTAATCAAAATTAATCAGCATCACCTTTTCAAACGCATACTTCATAATCAGTGAATGGAATTCTTAAAGACAAGAGTCTAAAAAATGTGGATTATTCACACAATTTTTTTTTATCAGACACCCAACATCAATGCCCAGTATCTAAATAATTGAAGGGACAGTAAATAATTACTTTCTTCTGTGACATTCTGAGGAAAATTATGACAAATTCACAACAATGTTTGCTTTGAAAGAATGACCCTTCTTTAATCAAGTTTGAAATCTATGTTATATGCTTTCAATGAAGATCAATAAATTTATTCACCATAATTGTGATAAACAATTTGGGAAAGAGCAATAGTTGGTCTCTGATAACCATTCAGAGATGTGTATATATTCACATAAAACATGTAAAAGAAAACAAAATAACGTTTGTTCCTTATAGAAGAGGAAGAAAAAAAAAGGATTTTCTATAGATACTTCCCATCTATGAGTTGCTAAATGCAAATGTTTATTTTCAAATCCGCCGTTCCCTACTTCCCATCAGATCCTCCCACAGCCAACATTCCAAGAAATCAACTCCACATAACAACTGAACTTCAAATAATTCAGGGTTTATTAAGAGGATCATAAGCCAAATGCAAAACAATAACAACTTTCTTGTATCATCCCTTGAGTATTCCTTAGTCGAAAGTGGACCAAACTATGATTCTGGAGTTACTGTCATCATCTGTGACAAACATCTAATTTCAATGAGTTTCATCATGACATGCACTCTCTGTTATTGTAACGGACATGAAAAAAAACATGGAATTGCCCATCTCCAAGACAATGTCAGTGGGTTTATACTGCATATAAAAGTGAGATGGCTGAATCATCCCCCCCCCAAAAAAAAAACCCACCTGACATAGCATCAAGTACACTGACATGATTATAAACTGCTAGTTACTTTTATAGCATTATTCTCGAGCTTATTGCTGCTCCAACAGTTATATCCTATATTCGTTTGTATTCTGCCTTGTGAAGTCGCTGACTACATGTTTGTATCACCTAACGACATAGGTACTGCATGGAGCTCGCTGACCCGACCCTTTGTCGCTTCATGTTTAGATTTTCATAGAACTCCTGGATGTCGCTGGCTGTTACTACCTGTGGATTATATTAAAAAAGGTAATGGAAACTGAAATTTCATACCATTATCTAAGACAATAATACAAAAGCACTTTTACAGTGTCAATATGGACAAGACAAAAAAAGAATTCTTGGTAGCTCTGAAAATAGCCTTAGCTGAAATGATTTATCCCCACTTGTAACTCAAATTAAAAAAAAAATCAGTAAAATTACAGAAAGACATTTTCAGATGGTCTTTGGCTTTTCAATCCTTTTGCGTCTTATTTTTCACATGATCTTTATTACAATAATAGGAAAAAAAAAAAAAACTGTTTCAACCAGCCGACACTCTATTTACTCAATTCAATTCAATTCAACATTTACTTCAGATCAACAACCAAAAAGCATGAAGATTGGTAAACATACATGTGAGAACATAGCCAATATAATTTTACAAGGGTGGTTGGTGACAACATAAAGAAGGGAGGCTATCAATGATGATATGGCTTGCAGTATTTAAAAGTAATAGCAGTAATGTAAGAATGAATAAGAGAACATGACATATGCCACAGAAAGCAAGTGGCATGAGTCGTGCTGATGCTATCAGAGAAATTTAGAAATTACTTAAAATAATTAACTAGAATATGAACAATTTTTTTACAGATTAATCTCTACAATATGTTTTATGCAAAATAAATGACAATGCTGATAATTAGCAAGAATACATACCTTCCCCTGTTCAGCAAAGCTCCGCAGAAAATCACTCAGGGCAGACTTCATGTTATGGTAACCTGAAAGAAAACAGATTGATAATTATTGCTTGCAATATCCTATAAACATGTCACATAGATTAAAGCATACTGTGTGTTGAAAACAGTTATCATTTATGTACCCTCAAAAATTGAAAAGTCAAGAATTATTGCATTCTTTAAGCCAAGCAAATGTGACCTGGCGGTTAATAGAGCATTCCCCTCATAGATGGATCATAGATTCATGGGATCTTTCAGTTTCGTTTCAGGCACTTGAAATTTATGAATATTGAACTGTTACATCAACATATTATGCAAATCTTGGTGGAAAAGCAGTTTTTACTTGCTTACTATCATTATTACCTTTACAATATTTCTATAGCCATCCCTAACCCAATATATGTGCTCTAACATTGCAACATCCATTCCTTTCAAAACCAATACAACCTATGCAGATTAAGATAGAAGATAGAATGTTGTCTTACCATGCATCATCTCGCCCTGTTGAACCCGGTCCATGTTTGATAGAGCTTCCATTCCTTGATCATACTGAGATCTCTTTCTTTTGCCCATCCCTCTCTCCTCATAGGCAGCGACAGAATCAGATGGGTCAGGTAAGAAGCTCACTTTCAGATTGTCATACATTGCCTGGAGATAAATTAAACAAAATTGCAATATCAACTGGGGTTAATTGCAATAAACTGGACTCAAATAATGAGCATACGGAAATCCGCCTACTACAGTCTTCAAGTAAAACAGGTTACCTGGTACAGTGGTACCTCGTTATAAAGAGGTCAGATATAGCTCGACCTGTTATAACAAGGTGATTTTATTGGTCCCAGCTCTTTATAGTTCTTTGTTTTTTTACCCTGATATAATGAGGAATCTGATTTAACAAGGTAATTTTCATGGTCCCAAGGACCTCGTTATAGAGAGGTTTCACTGTAATAATTACAGGTTATTTTATTTCCCAACAGTACCCACTTCAGTTTTTTTCTTGCTGTTTCTGTAGGCCTAATTATGACTAACCTGCTCCAATCATATTTGGTGGCAGCATCACATTAGACTACATTGTATGTTCTTCCTAGCTGTTGCCTCATTCTATTTTATTTGCATATTTTTACCTAGTACATGAAATCGCTTTCTCTTTACTACTGAATGGAATAAATACAAATTGAATTGAATCAAGCAAATACTTAAGTTGAAATATCACCTCTGGACCAACAAAAACACGGAACATATCATCTCATTTTGTTAAACATACACATGTATGTAGGAAAGCAGAATGCAATAGTGGCCACAACAGAGTAGCATACAGAGCCATGGACCCAAGATGGTTGGTCTTCCATCCTACAGGCCACAACACAGCACCAGACTTCTTCCCTACCACCCTCCTGCTCAGCTGCTTCAGTCACACTTACCTTGCATTGTGAGCAGCTACACAGCTTGGTCCTCCATCCTTTG
>BQKZ01006358.1:12447-34084 GCA_036244855.1 Temnopleurus reevesii | reverse complement strand
GTTACCTTTTATTTATTTCGTTTTATCTTAATTATCATTTCATCATCATCACTTTTTTATTATTATTTGAGAAAAATTATAGGCCTCATCAGCAGCTCCTTTTTTATCCCGTTGTTTCAGTATTACTATTTTTAAAAAATATAAAAAATTAATTGTGCGTTTTATTTGATCATTCTGTTTCAATCATCCTAATCATCACCAGTGATGATGTTTTTTCATAATAATGGTACTCTTCATTCAACTTCAACAACGCCTTTTGCGTATACTTTGTGGAAAGTCCAAATTTTGTTTATAACCGTCTAGATAACTTTAAAAGCGGCGATACAATCGCATTTATCGGGGTCACTATATCATTGATATATTACGCAAACTCTTTTTTGTCTATATCATCTAAAAGTTATACTTAACTCATTGTTATGGGAGAAGGTAATTTACGATACAAACCTCAGCAGATAATTGAGTGCAGATCCGGGATAATACGACACAAAAGGTTAAAAAAAAAAGATCAGGTAGAAAAGAGCACAGATAGAATAATAATATAAATCAAACGTCAAAGGCAAGAAAAGTGAAACAATTAGATAAATACCAAAGCAAAAAAATGAAACATTTGATAAATAAGAACAATGAAAAACATCCCAAAGAAAACAAAACAGTATGATTGCGTTTGTATGAGATTACATTCCATCGGCATGCTGTAATGAAGAAATCATGCAATGGAAAATGGAGTTCACTTATGCGAGCACGTAGGATATACATTTTCTTTGTTAGCTGAGCTAACTGATTTGCAAAACAGGTAACGAGTGCGGTGCTCTGTCGGGCAGAGAATTCAACATTCTTCACTGACCAGTTCGGCGCGACAGTGAACGGACGTTAGATTGACTGAACATTTGGATGGACAGATGGATGGCCATTCCGAGGATGGATAATGATGGGAGTCATCTACCTTCTAAGAACCGCTCGGGAATCATCGGATCCGACGGATGTCATAAGGTTTGGTGGCAGTACCCGTCACTATTCTCACTCCGTTCTGTCTTGCCGTCGAAGATTGGTGCTCTCCTCGTATACAGGTATAATGGATTGTACATATCCGATGTTTCCTTTACAGGTTATGCGTCAAGGTTGGGAGGCGGAATTGAAAATAATTTATTAAAGGTTGAATGAAATTAATTAGTTAATAAATTTAAAGACTTGTGGCGTCGACCAATTAGACATTTTGCATTTCATTTCATGTACGCCCTCTTACATTTCGTCAACCCAGGGGATGGTCAACACCTCCCCCCCCCCCCCCCCGCCCCTAAAGGAAAGAGTTTTTTTTTTAATGTCAAAAGCTGAAATTTGGCACCCCCTCCTTTCAGAAGGGTGCTTCCAAGCCAAAAACAGTCATTAAATATAAATTTGCCCTTTTACCTAAAATTTTTGGCCCCTCGCCCATATCGCCCCCTCCCCCGCCCCCACACTGTGCGCACATGATTATTCAACTCAACTCCCGGCCTATCAGAGGGAGGGGTCCTGTCAAGGGTCCACTCACAGAAATCGGAATAATTTTGTGGAACCACTCAGGCCTGAACTACGTCCAATCCAGGCATGCAATCCAAAATCACACCCCTTTTCTCCATGACGTCATAACCGTCTTTCCTTTCACACAATTTAATTGGATTTCGGCGAACATCTTTGATATAGGCAGACGATCGAGTGTCCTAATCCTTTTATTGTAGTACATGTATAATCATTTTACGATCCCAATCGCCTTCCCAACATCACGAACCTATTTATCACTTTCAAGTACAGGCCAATCATCCTTAGGATGATTGGCTCTGAATGGCCCAACTTAATTTAGGGATGGACGGGGGTGGGGGGGGGGATGTATCATCTTCATCTCATCAGGCGCCGAACTTTATCGCATGCGAAATATTTCTATATGGTTGCTCTGAGGGGTCCACCCGCAGAATCCACCAACAGTGACCGATGTTATTGCAAAAAAGAGAAAATAACAAATTAAAGACTTTTTCAAAAGAAAAGTCTACCCACGGAGCAAAGAATTTGATGAGCAAAACAAAAAGCTGTAAGAAAACCGTACAAGTAATATAAAGGAGTAATAAGAATTTTTAGTAATTTGAAAAAAGTGGGCAAATCAAACAAATTTTTTAGACATGTTGCCAACTTGAAGACGACACTAACCATCATTTTATTTATTATGTATGGTGCAAAATTCATCATTGAAATACAGTAAGATTATTAATGTAAAAATGAAAATAGGGGATCGACAAATCTGTTACAATCAAAACTGTTGAGGGAAAGAAGTAACATTTTCTAAAATTGATATGAATATGATTATTGATATTTAATTTTTGCCCCTACGACGTTATTAGTTGCCATTTTGTATAAATATTGAAACATTGATAACTTTCTTCTTAGTAATCCAATTTTTCTCAAACTTGTTTTGCTCTGTTCATTGTTCTTGAACATATTTAATTTGGGATAGACACTTCTTTTGATAATCATATAGCATAGTTCTCCGTATGTCCTTACCTTTTCTCCTTTTTATGTTATTTAATTGGATTTCGGGTGTGTCTTTTATGCCTCAATTGAAGTGGTCATTACATGACCCTAATCCTCATCCATCTTTACGAACAAATATTCTCTTTCCTTGGTAGAATGATTAATTGAAGATGTAAGATGCATTGTGTAGAGGGTCCCATTAACCCGATTTATTTCAAGGAGTCTTTTCACAAGAAAGAAGTTCAATGGTATTGATGGCACCCAGCCCCACGAATCAATAAATAACATAAAGGAAGGATATACCGCAACATTATAAGCCGAGTAGACCATGCGCCATGTCTTGCACAACATTTTTTTTGTGACATTTTTTAAATTTGATATTCGTTAGATTTTGTTACACAAAAGTTTCTCCCCTTTATAATATCTTGATATTATTTTGAATACGAAAATTTAGAGAAAAAAAAACAGGACTATGTAACTTCACCCGTGATTACAGGAGGCACGCAACCACACGACTGTTGATACTTTGTTGTTATTAGGCGTTTTCCAGACCTTTTAATTTGCGAATATCTATTCCAGCAAAAGAAATTGATTGTAAAACAATTTTACATGCAAAATGTTTCAAACTGTACCTTCTTATTTAACTATTGTAATTTTTATTGCATAGATTTACTTGTTTTAGTTATATAGTTGTATTGTCAAAAATGTGGAAATACCCAGACATTTTATTTTGTCTGGATCACGACTATGCGCTGTCACGGTTGGCATGTACACGCCCCAACGCTCAGTTGAGTCAGTCGCGAAAGCCTGTGTGTTGCAGTATAATAGATTTCAAGCGAAGCTTGCTTTGAATTGAGTACAATAAAAGACCAGGACATAAAGGTGACACGAACAATCTAAAGGATCATTTGGAAAGAGGATGATGAATATAACTTATTGAAAAAGGAGAATTGTTGCTCTAAAATATGGGTCGAAGGATATTATGACTCAATCGCGGACGCGGAGGAGAAACGAAGACAGATTGCAGCATCTTTGCGTAGGTTCGCCGTGTGACATACATACATTAGACTCTGAGCTGAGCGGACTATTATATTTGGTGAAATATTATATTCCATTCATATACCACCGATGTCGGATGCTATTGGTTATTACCAACATCGCTTTAATAGGAGAACGACGTCTTTGAATTAGTGAAGGAGAAACCCGACACTTCATTTGATATCTATAGGCCTACATCAAGAGAGGAAAATGATATAGGGTTTCGAATAGTAAGTATTAAAAATTATTCATAGTTTTGTTTTAATAATCGTTTCCATTTTCTGATCACCGCTGTTGATTATTGGGGTATATCAGATTATATTTTGTAATGATGAACTTTCCACGTGGGTATGGATTTGTATTTAGCCATATTTTATGTTGTGACCATCTTCATCATATCGTATAATAGGATTTCATTTAAACGGGAAAATTTAGCGAGAAAAATGAGAAGAAGAAATAGATTGTAAAATGTTTTTCTTCAAATTTTGTCTTGCAAATTCCACAATTTTAATGGGATTCCCGCCCATATCCACCCCACATATACGGGCTTGAACCATCATCATCATCATCATCAACAACATAATCATCAATATCACCCATTAGATTATATGGATATCAAGTTATAATCATCATCATCATCATCATCATCTTCATCACCACCACCACCACACTCATCATTACCACCACCATAATCACAACCACCGTCATCATCATCATTATCATCATCATCATCATCACCACCAACACCACCATCATCATCATCATCATCATCATCATCATCATCACCACCACCACCACCACCACCACCATTATCATCATTCAGCATTACCACCATTTTTTGCCACCACCACCATCATCATTACCACCACCACCATCATCATCAACATAATCACCACTCTCATCAACATAACCACCACCATCTCGTCACAAATATTCTATGATTTTTCGTGTCTGGCAGGATAACCAGCGAAATGTAATTTGTAGAACTATATCATTTCTCTAGCTGATGGCGCATCATTATCTTCAATTTCAACCATCGTTCTCCTTTATAAAAAAATGATATGAACGGTTTTTAATAATACTTCTCAGCAGCCCCTTTCACGAACGCATAAAGAGGAGACAGATCGTCACTCCCTTTTCAATTTTGAACCCTTTGCCCTATTTTAAATCTGTCTTCACGATCACTGAGACAGCATTTCAGCGCCTACTTCGCTTCTTTTGATGCCAGCACTATGGAAATATGGAATTGTTTTCCCGCATACAATATCAAGCATCGATCAACATGCTCCCCACACTGGAAGGCTACGTGCATATAGCTTCATAGCCTCAGGAATAGAATTATTGATTAGTCTGAGTTCATTATTCAGCAAGTCAATGAGATAATAGATGCAATCAATTCATTTATCATGAATATTCCCTCTTTCAGTCTCATTTTCTACCTTAGCGTCCCTCAAAACACAATATGCGATTGATAATCCATAACAAGTAATTTATTGTGATTCTATTTTCTATTGACTGTGTATGTTCTGAAATGCTAATTACAGTCATTAGCTTGCTCTGCGGAGATAATTTGATGCGAGGCACTTTGCTGAGAAAGAAAAATCGATTTAATTTAAACCTTTGTGCCATTATAATACGTTTTAGCCTTGAAGCAAGCATTGCTCAATATCATTTTACCGCTGACTACATAATTTTCTTTTATTAATTTACAAAGTCTAGTATGAAAAAGATGCATCTTAACCACCGTCTATAAGTTCTTTTTATATTATGTTTGTTTGTACATCCTCAAACTAAAAATACAGTGTAATAAAAGCTGAAGAAGATCATTAAATTCTTGAATGATTGTATAAAGGAATGATTTAGCCAGCATCGTAAAGCGCGGAGTTCCATAAGTTTACATGGTTTTATCATAGACCTACCACCTCTAGGTCTATGGTTTTATGGACTATATAATTCTATTTTAGCGTCTCGGGCGATCTGTTTTGTGTGCATGTTAGCTATATTTAGAAAGAACCATTAAAATAGGAAAGTAAAGAGAGAGCTAAATCTCACCATGCAGAACGTCTTGAGGTGATTTTATGGATTCATTCAGTTTCTTCGCTCTTTACCGGAACACGGGATAAAACACAAGCATGCGGGGAATCCTTACAAAAGTGGTTTTTTTTTCTTCCTCTAACGGGCTGCATCTCAACTTAAGAAGCGTGAATTAAGCTGGTTTTTTTTCCGGGGGGGGGGGTGCTCGGGGTAAAAAGATGGTGAGGCAGTGTTCCTCTAAAACTTTGTAAGATGTTGACAACATTAAATGGTGATATATGATAAACACGTGTACGTCGTGTGAGTAAATGATATAAAAATTGTTATCTCAGGAGAATAGTACACGGATAAGACTAGACCAAACAAGATACTATCTGAAATGTGAGAGAATTGAAATGCGATATTTTCGAGGATTGAATAGAATAAACCGGGACGGGTTTACATTACAATTTCAAGGTTGATTCATTTCCAGCCCTTTGTGTAAACATAACGGACCCTGTACGATCAAAACCAGGACAAGGCCAATCAAACAATATCCAGTTTAGCCGCTGCCATGGAAACCTGAAGCCAGTTGCTAGTCTTGCCTAGCAACGCAAATGGACCGGAGACTGTGATGAGTATTTTTCTGGGTCGGTCGCGGAATCGGATTGGTTTAACATCAATAGGATTGGAATATCTCCAGCGAAGCTCGATGTGTGCTTTTGAAGTGTCCTTTGCTTCTTCGTCAATATTTATTTAGTGGCTTGGGGTATAATAATGCCCAGGGGGCTTTTGAAACACAAGCGTCATCTTCAAAGCTTTTATTTCCATTATTGTGTTAAACCCCTTTTCGGAACGGGAAAGAAATACATGCACGTATACAGGCTGGTGTATTTTGTATATTCTACCTCCCTTGGTGGTTCGTCTTTACTAAATCTGTACAGGGGAGGTTTTTAAACTTTTTCCACTGACGCCCCTCCAAAAACAAAATTAAATAAACAGACGCAACACGTACGCACACACCTTAATGCACATCGACACCATCACCAACAACAACAGCAACAACAACGATAGCGCGCCAACACAGCCTGCACCACCAACATCACCACCATCGCCACCACCACTACCACTCCCCATCTACCATACATGTTATTATGGTGACAGTCGTGAGTCTGAACTAGTGGTTTGCGGGTTTGAATCAATTCATAGCT
Source organism: Temnopleurus reevesii (assembly GCA_036244855.1). NCBI lineage: Eukaryota > Metazoa > Echinodermata > Echinoidea > Temnopleuroida > Temnopleuridae > Temnopleurus > Temnopleurus reevesii. The sequence goes on along the minus strand of BQKZ01006358.1, from coordinate 27,323 downwards.
TTAACATCCGTCAGCAATAAATTTGTTAAACATACCACTTTTGTACCGTAGTTCATGTTTGCATCAAGAAAAATGTTACTATTTATTCAGCTGTTGAAATAATGATAATGATAATACAATGATCAACTTTACGAGGTTGGACACATATTGTAGCTTGCCCATTGCAACTTTTCAACAACCATTGCTTATATGTGCATTCCAGATGAATTGTTATCGATGAAAAAAATTGCTATAATGCACTTTGACAAAGAAGTTTTCTTAGAGTATATGAATATATTATGAGAGGGGTCTATTTGGGTTGCTTTTACTCTTCGTTTAAAGTATGTCGGGTTTTGCGGCAAAACTCTTTACATTATTGATGGTCGTCTTTCTTATTCCTTTAGTTCCTGATGCCATTACGAAACAAATTAATCATTTTATTAGTTTGTCAGAGAACGAGAATGGGTTGGGCACGCTAACTACGTCACGCAGATCGATTTGTGGCTATTGAATCTGAAGTGTAGCCGGATAAATGGATCTCTTTGACTTTATCCAATCAAATGTTGTCTAAAGTAGGGTTCACACTTGAGCCAAAATTAAAGTTTCAGAAACTACGACATTCCCACCAAAGTTTAAACCTGCAGCGCAAAGGCGAGTATATGGTTCAACTCGGCAAGGTGTCTCGTTTAGGTCGTATACATGGTATAGGACGCCCTTGTATGGGACGAGAAGGTACCAAGGCGACCTGTACAAACTCACACTGGTACCTTGTCGAGCTAGAAGGCGACTTGTACAAACTCGCCTTCACACTGCACGTATAAGCTTGGGAAGGATTGCCGTAGTTTTCCTTAAAGTTCTATTTAGGTGTAATCTTGGTGTACTCTTTGCCTACTCTTATTTTGTGAGATGAATAGCATCTAGAACATGTTGATTTTCCAAACAATGAAAACAGGTACGCAAAAGATTAAGTGTAACACACTTTCCTGCTTCATTCAACGCAGGTGCATGAGCGGTTGAAACAATAATTTTAGAAACAACACTAAGCAAAAAATAGTTAGGGATTGAAAACAAGTTTTTATATTTTGGGAATACTTCAAATTCAACTGCAATGATTATTATCAAACAAAGAGTAATAACTTTCACACATGTGTGATTTCAGTTATTGGATGATGCATCCCGCTCCACTATACATCCCTAAAAGTAAGGCAATAACTATAAGATCTCCCGTAGGACATTTCCTAAACTTTCTTTTAGTAGTGTACGTCATAGTACGTCACGGTCACGTCAAGGCAAGGGTACATGTTTCTAATGGGTGCAATAGTGTGTGCATCCTTTTTTCGGTTGCTTTCCTTCAGTCTCATGTTCTATAAATAATAATCAACTCAAAAGAATGCAGTGATCGAATTAACTTTTTGAATGCACAACTGCAAATGAGCAAGTACAAAAAGTTATAAAAGTAAATTAACAAAATGCTGCAATCATAAAGTTTCTGGTGAATCACTCCCTTCAGATCGATAAAATCTATAATTTGGGCAGAAAGAGTGGGGTTTTTTTTCTACGGCTTTTAGCATTTCTTTTTCAGAGATGGTAAAATCAAAGCGGTTTTGATCTTTTGGTTCAGAAAGCCGAAAGGAGCTACTGTCACACCACGTTAGTTTTCTACTTGTAGTTGCTAAGCACAGTGTATTCTGAAATCCATCGTGTTCATGATATCGTCTTTGTTGAAAGATTTATAATCTATACAATTATGATTAACTACCAACTGATTTATAATTTAACTTCTTTGTGTAATTGTCAATATACATGTAAGCACCAGATCACTCGGGCGCTCAGGTGGTCTCGTGGGGATGACACTCATTTACTAACCGAGAGGTCACGAGTTCGAATCCCGTCTGGATGCTGTGATTTTCTTTACAGCTCCGGGCAACTTTTTTCATAGTTTGTGTGTTTTTGTGTATACCGTGTTTGGTAAAAGATTCACAATTTATTTGAATATGGCTATGGAAAATGCTTTAAACATTTAAGAAAATTGATCAATATAGCCATCCCCATCACATACATGTAGATGCCAGCATAAAATGCCACACAACAATGGCTCAAACATACCATAACATCAATATCTTTACAGGTATTAACCTGAAAAGGGCAGTAATCAGTCTGAATATCTCTAGTACTCATTAATTTTTCGCGTTCTTCGTTTCCTCTCTGCAGGTTTGTCGAAAATAATTCAAACCGTGAATCCAAGATGGCGACTGACTCTCCCGATGGGGACCCTGCGAACCCCGAGACAGACATCCACAGCGTCCAGTTCATGGAGGAGTTCACCACGTGTCCGATCTGCGAGCGGGAATATGAAGACCCGCGCATGCTGCCCTGCCTGCATACCTTCTGCAGGAGCTGCATCGAGAAGAAGCAGAAACAAAATGGCGGCAACTTCACGTGCGAGTTATGCAAGGACGGTTCCGTTGTAAAGACTTCGGCGATGAACTTGGCCTTCAACACCATGGTCGCGAAGATGAAGTCGATGTTGATGGGGGATCAGGCGGAGTCGAGCACAGAATCGGAGTCGGATACGAGTCTGACGGAGAAGACGTGTACGTCGTGCGAGAAAGGTAACGTCGCGGTAGGGCGTTGCCAGGACTGTCGGGAGTTCATGTGCAAGGCTTGTAAGAGGGCGCACAATAATGTGAAGATCCTGCGAGATCACACTGTTGTGACTATAAAAGAATGGCAACGGATGAAGGAAAAAGACCCGCATTTGGACGACACGGTTATGATCAGTAAGTTGTGCGCTGAACATAAGGAAGCAATATCAGTGTTTTGCGAGAAGTGCTCTCGGTTGGCGTGCAATGACTGCGTTGTCCTGTATCATAAAGGAGAGAAGCATCGCTGCATACCAGTTGAAGAGGCTGCAGCTGCGAGGAAGCAAGATTTGGAAGCAGCCATCGGTAAGACTCAACAGACTGCGGCAAAGTTTCGCGGAGCGTGGGAAATACTTGAGCGGACGCGGAACGAGTTGAAAAGCAGCGCTGAACAGCTTCGCTCGGAGATCAAAGAAGCCATCCGGAACGAGAAAGAAGACCTTGAAATCCGCGAGGAACGTTACATTGGAAATGTTGATTCAGTCACCAAGAGAAATGACGACAAGATTGAAGAACATATTGACAGCATCGAGATGGCTTTGGAGAAATTGGCTACAGCCTTTGAGCTTGGAGAGAGTGTTCTTGATTTCGGTGATGACTTTCATTTGTTGTCATTAGACCTTGCGCTCCGGTCACGACTGGCCGACTTGCAGAAGTTGCAGCCGAAGCTTCCTCTAGAGGACCTTAGCATAATTGACATATCCGAGATTACAGGGGAAGATGGAGCAGCTGAATCGGAGGAAACAGACGGAGCAAAGAGCGAATCAACCGAATCCGAACAGGATATCAGTGAGGACACAACTCCCGTATGGGAGCTAGCATCAACGATCGGTGCACCAGGCTCTAAAGAGGGGCAGTTTGATTGGTGCAGAGGTGTGGCAGTGTCACTCGACGGCCATACCATTGTCGCTGACTGGGGCAACGACCGTGTTCAAGTCCTTGACAAAGACGGAAAGTTCGTCTGCCTCCTGAACTCTGACAAGAAACCTGATGGCAAGCTGTCCATGCCTCAAGATGTTGCATGTCTCCCGGATGGTCGGTTCGTCGCCGTTGATAAATCAAAGTACGTTCGGATGTACGACCCTCAAGGACGGTTCTATCTCAGGTTTGAAACGTCGAGTAAGGACGAAAACGTCAAGATGCTGGACGTTGAGCTCGCTTGCGTCACCGTGGATCGTCGGAACCGCATCCTCGTGGGAGACTGCAAGCGCAACGTCATTACGTTCCATTACGCAGATGGCACGCTCTTGAAGACCCTTCCCGTTGTCGGTCCCAGTCACATCGCCACCGATCAGCGTGACCGCATCGTCGTGAGCTGTCCAAGGAAACAAAAGATCCGAATCATGACGAAGGAAGGGAAGCTTCTGCTTGCGATCGATTCGTACGGTGAGACGGGGAAGTTAAAGCCGAGTGGTGTCTGCTGCGACATGGAGAACAACATCTATGTTGTCCACAAAGAGCGCGGAGGGGAGAAGGGCGTTCACATGTACACGGATCGAGGACAGTATGTGGCTTGTGTGGCAACGGCTTTTCGGGAACCTTTCGATGTGTGCCTCTCTGCAGAGGGCCACGTCGTTGTTTCTGATGAGGATACCATCAAGGTATTCCGCAAGAAAGTTAAGGGTTCGTCTTCTGAATAAATAGAATACACGAGCCGTCATTTTGCGTTCGATCTTGGTGATGTTTCACCAAGCCGTGCTTAAAGTGAAGGACTATTTTAAGAAAGACTAGAGTATGTTAATGTGTGCGCATAAGAATCTCATTCATTCAGTTCAATAACTCATATACCAGTCGTTCTTAGAGTTTTTATTGTTGTTTTTGTTTGCAACTTGGTGAAAAGCCGTCTAGGACTATTAACAACACATTATCTTGAGGATTATTTTATTGCAAATGGTATAGGCCTAGAAGTGAATGGTTTTTTTTAATCAAAGCATCCCCGACCCCTCTCTTTTGAAAAATCCTGGATCCGCCCCTACAAAGAGCGATCATGTACAGTACTTTGTCCCTTGCTCAGCTGAGAGGTTTGACTTGGGTTTACATGACAAGAATCTAGAAAAAAATATTTTGGAACATTGTTCTACAATTAAATAAGACACAATTTCATGATCCATATTGCTATTTAAATTGGAACCAAATCACATGCTATTGCGGTTGTGATATTCCCACATTCGATATTTGACGTTAAATGCTTTTTAAAAAGGACCCGATTAGTTTACGAAAATATATGACTCTTTTCTTGACAGTTTGAAAAAAAATTGGGTTTTTTTATCCTCGATAAATATTATTGAGGAGAAGGTATAAAAAGTAGGCTCAACGTAGTGTGGAGACTGGTCTTTTCAATATTCTTATCTGCTATACTGTACTCATAACTAGTCCGCTGTCAAAACACAATATTTATTTTATTATTTGTATGGAGTTTAGATCTGGATATGATAACATCTGAGACCTTTCATCTGACGGGGCCCAATATTAAAAATAATGTAGATAAATTTACAGTTTTGAACGTAATCTCTACAACAATCGAGCTTTATCACAATCGTTTACAATCCATTATAAATCGTGTAAGGTGCAAAGTTCAATCACAATACCCTAATACAATCAATTGTATTTTTTCATATGCAGAATGATGAATTTCATATTTTATTTGCGTGGAATTGGTATTATTTTGTCCATTGTACATACTAGCTAGGCCTAGGGGTATGCTCATAAAGTCTTGCATTTAATACGAGGGCACTTCTGATCACTTTAAATCCTTACAAGTCGTCATCATTTTCTTGACGTTGCAATAGCCAACGTTTAGTTAGTGTTAAATGTAGACAAAAATCCTGATAATTCAAAAGCAGTAGCGAGGGGGCCAAAAGGACAAATTTAATGTTTACTACATGGGGGGGGGGGGGGGGCCCCACGCCCCCCCCTCCCCCACCCTCATCGCCCTCTGTGCCACCGCCACTGACAAGTCTCATATGGCACAATCACAACTGTACAAAACCATCGCCAAGATGAAACGCTAACAAATTATCGAGTTAGATGTGAAAAAAAAGTGATTAAGTGTAATGGTCCATGTAAATGGAGCAATGAATCAATTTTGCATAAAAATGATGTGAAATCATGGGTCTGTGACGTAAAAGATGCAATTGAACTTGCGATTAATTTAATCGTAAGTATATAGCAAAACATGTACCAGATAGATACGATGAATTCTTTAATCAATCGTATATGTTACAGGCCCCTGGTGTTGATTACTTATAAGCAAAATCAATCAACTCAATTCATGAAGATTTTGACTGATGGAAGTGAATTGTGACGACGCGACGCGACAGAACAATAACTAAAGATTTTTTTTTTGTTGAAGATGAATGCATTTTTTAAACAAAATCATGTCCCTCCAAAGAAGAACAAAACTGTTTTAAACGAGCTAATATATATATATATATATATATATATATATATATAATGTTGTGCTGCTAACCTGGGTTATATTAGATCAGATATAATATCGTTCTTGACATTATCCATGTAAATGGAATTATGCAAATGACATGAATGACCAGATATATGTTTAAGATGAGATTAGAGTTTACTGACATATAATTATACTGGTCATGGCTAGTTTGAAAGCACAAACCCGAGACTTTCGGTGTGTGAGTGTGCAGAGCATGATACAGGGCATGCGGTGTGTGACTACATCACATACATACAGCATTAGCACAAGACACACAATGAGACACACAGAGCATACCATGTATCACTCTCTGTGTTTGTGCACAACGAAACCCAAGGGTCTGTTCTTGCAGACTAGGTCATGGCAGGATAGTATTTATGGTTTGTGATTTCAATTATTGATCTAAAACACATTCAGGGTAAACAAAAATCACGTGCAGTGACTGAGTGTGTATAGTTTGCAATATTAGTATGCATATTTTATCAGCAGAGATACCAACCGCTCCGGAATATGGACGAGGCCTATTTTCACATGAATTTCAAGTGAATGGCTGAGAGTATGGTCATTGTTGTCAAGTTTAGATTATTCAACATTCTAATTTTTACTTCATGCCTATTCCGAAACAGTTTGCATCTCTGATTACGCATGACGATCTCGGAGAGCTATGTCTTGCATTGATTGTACATGAAAATTATGTTTGCTCCTAAAATTACAAAATGAAAGATGTTATTCGATAATGTTGCTCAAAATTTGATTGCATAGATGCATCATGCCTCTTTATAACACTTGAAAAGTATTCAAGGAAATCTATATGATGATTAATTGGACAAAATAATAAATATATTTATTATCCAGAGAACAAGTTTTATTTATGTGTTAACAACTTAATCACTAGTTGTTTGTACTGTATATCATTAAATTAAATTATCATATCAAAGGACGTGATTTTGCTGCAGTACATACAAGTATACAATTTGTGCTTCATTACATCAACAAATCAATTTGCATCAGCAAACCGCATGGCATTTATATAAGTCAAAATGTCCATCAATAGATACACGAATCAGGTGGGTGGGAAAGACAGACAGTGAAAGAGAGAGATAGAGAGAGAGCGAGAGATAGAGAGAGAGAGAGAGAGAGAGAGAGAGGGAGAGAGAGAGAGAGAGAGACGGAACGGGAGAGGGTATAGGGGCAAGGGGGAGAGGGTGTGTATATTGAGAGTGGTAGATAGATCGGAGCGAAAGATAGAGAAATGGGTGTACTTTATGGAAATAAATGTGTAATAAAGCTTCATGAGCTGTCCTCTGCACTTTATTTTAGAAAAAGGTGCGCTATATCATTTATCAGCACACCGTGTCCGAGAGTCAATGCAAAAGAAAATATCGAACCATGGCACATATTTTGTCATTTTAAGAGATTAAAAGAAGAGTCTACACAATAATGATATTTTTTAACAGGAGCAGAAAAATCAGATGAACAGAACAAAAAAAGAAAGTTTAGAAAAATCGCACAAATATAACGAAAGTTATGAATGTTGAAATATTTATACCAACTGATGACGTCAGAAATGCACAATTTACCATTTATATCCATGTTATAAAATTCTACTTCGCCCCCCCCCCAAAAAAAAAAAAAACTAATCTGTTTACTCAAAACTATATATAATATCTTCATTGATATACATTATCTTATCTCTTCGTCATGACTTTATCAAATCGGCAACATGTTTGGAAATGTTCACTGATTGGCCTACTTTTTTTTCAAATCGTTAGCGGTCTTCTCCAAAATTTTGTCTTGCTGCTCCTGTTAAAAATGATATTAATTTTAGGTAGATTCTTGTTTTAAAAACGAAAAATCATACTAAAACCCAAAGAAAGTGAGAAGGACAGCAAATGATTAAAAAAAAAAAAAAAAGTGATCGTCACGGACAGGATTCGAACCTGTGCGGGGAAACCCCATTGGATTTCGAGTCCAACGCCTTAACCACTCGGCCACCGTGACTCGGCGCTCTCCGGGAACTTCCATTGTATATCAATCTCGGATGTATGGCGCCCTCTGTCATTCTGGAGTTAAACAAATGCCAAATTACGCGTGTATAAAATATCTCTGCATATTTTCTAAAGAATTGCAATATTTTTCGAATACTTCAGTCAATAGTTTATCTACAGATGCAATCATTTAGCTCGTCCGACTGCTCAATTATCGTTGCCTATCGCCTATAGGTTTTTAGTAAAATATGCAGGGTGTATCAAATGGTCAGGTCTGTGGTCGTGGCACAGTGTGCACAGTCAGGGCAGCTGGGGTCCGAGATGAAACCGCAATATGCAACCCATTCTAAGCTTTGGGCCTGTCACTCTCACCATTATCATAGTTGCCACATATCTGGCATATTACTATAATTTATGCTTGACACATTTCACTGAAAATCTATTGAATCTATCATAGTTTGCCAAAGGTCACTTGTGCACAGCAGTAAAAACTAGGGTCCTCCGTCTTATCAATACCACTGACTCAGCTGTGATATAAACTGTTCTCTCTGGAAGCTCCTTGGTATAACACAAAAATTACCCCCAATAACTTCCTACCACATCTGCGACTTCCTGAACCTCGCAGTTCTCCTGACCAGGAGGAAACCAACTGAAGAAGAAGAAGAAGAAGGTCAAAATGAGCAAATGACATTCATGATGATAAAATAACAAAACATATATTATGTAGTGAACTCACATTCCTACAGAAGCAAAATATTATCTCAACTTTCCCTTTAATTGTGTATCGCTATGCACAAACATATTACCTCTGTTTGTTCCCTAAAACAACCACTCCTTGTTTCAACTGACCACTGGCCGGAGTGATGAGTCATCACTCTGGTCATGCTGGTATGCAGTCTTCACCCAAATTTGCAACGTGTGCTCTATTCCTATTCTCATCCACGCACTGCACACAACACTCCCCTTTCAACCATCGTCGAGGCAAGTACAGCTAGCTCTCTACCTCGCTGGGTCGAGTCGACATCATCATCATGCTTCATCTTCTTCTTCATCATCATCCTCTCCATCGCTAAGATGGGATACTACAAATACTGATCAATGGGCACCATCAGCTCGATCAGTACTCCATCTTCTCCCACCACGATCGAGCAAACCTTCTCTCATAACTTTCATCTTCCTGACTCGATTCTTCACACGCTTACAATGGCAAACGCTGCCCTTTCCTTCGTCTTCGTTTCGGCACTCGACCGCAGTTCCTATATATCACCTGCACATATTGCATGAGAATCGAGTGTCGATCGGAGATGGGGATTGCTACCACAAGCCAACCTGTCGATGTCAGACTCTAACTCACAACATGACGAGGCACACGACATCACCTCTCAAGTCGCAAAGTCGTCATGTTGTATCTTCACTTCTCGTCACATCTTCTCGATCGCCTCTTCATCCATCGGAGCTCTCTCATCTCTATCTACTCTTCGTACATCTCATCGTCAACATCATGGACCACGACTCTTCAGTCCAAGAATGGTCTTCTTCAAGCCTCCGAACGCGAACACCGCTTCGTCGAGCTCCCTTTTCGCCAACACTTCAATCTTCGTCTCTACGAACTCTCTTCTTCTTATCCTTCGACATCGCAGTTCTTCGACACTCCTGTTATGACCCGGTGAACGCCAACGCGCACGACATTTCGCCGGACATTTACTCAGGTAGATNTATTTCTGTGTTCTATATTATTTCAATACTTATTTATGTTTTCAATATATTTGTATTTTCTGACATTGTTTTTCTTTTTTGGTGTTTGTTCTTATTTCTGCAGAAGATATAGATTATTCATCTTGGTTTTAATTTCGTTTTACACAGTTGTTTCCACACTTTTGGTTCATTTTTGTAGTACATTTTCTTTTGCGCTTCTTTCACATTTCTGCGTTATATATATATTTTTCCCTTGGTTACTCTTATTTCTCACGTTGTTATTTAATTTTCTCTCTTTTGAATATTGGCCTTTTTGGCCGCCCATATTGACTTGCAGAAAAAGTCAACGATTTTAATAACCGTTGGAAAAGTTGGAACCACGATAGAACAAATAAAGAAATTTCTGATAAAAGTTCAATATCAAAACCTAATCTATCACAAGTCTATTTCAGTATAGCGCCATCATTCGAGTAATAACGCTCAAATACGTCTGCTACGAAAAGCCGGTCAGACGACATCGCGCAAACGTCAGAGCGCTCAGTGACGTCGAGACATATTTTGTTATCTATCCCTGACTGAGCCAGAGTACACAGACGTGTCGACTTACCAATTAAACACATCACACAACTCTTCCTTCACAGGAGCATCTAAGTGGATATTATCCAGCAAATTCGAGCCCATGGGAATATTAATTTTGATTATCTCCTCCGGAATATTCTCTACATCTGTGGATTTGTTTATCAAGTCGCGATGAGATTAGATGGAAGTATGGAGAACTTAGTTATGTCGATTTTTAGGCTGTCGACTCTTGCACTGCACGTCCTTGCGCTGAGCCCGTCAATCGGTGAGTGGTAATTTGTTGGATTGTCTGTCCTTTCTCTTATTCTAATTGGCAAATGGGAGCGCACTGCAAGGCTGGCTTTCTTTTTACTGAAATATCGATTTCAAACGAACAATTCGCTCTTCCTCATTCATGCTGCTCTGGTTTACCTCAAATGTGTAGTGTGTACTTTTAAAAACAAGAAGGGTCGAGTGCGCTTTATTCTGTTTAATACACTCATCAACTTTGCTCATTTTAGACTTTTCCTGTCCTCAAATTCTTACTCACGAATTTACATAATTTGTGTAGGAAGAAGTCTGTGCTCATCTATTTACATATGTTCATATAGATTTCTTTTTAGCTTTATATATATATATATATATATATATATAGTTATGCAACCCGGATAAACACAGAGGATGGATTCTTAGAATGGGAACAACAAAAAGTCTTCGGATCAGTATAGAATGCGTTTAATAGAGTGCTTAACCACATCTATTGACCACGCCCATCTTCCGCCCACCTTTCTTCGTCTTTATATTCACACACCCTTCCTCAATGTAACCGAGTACTGTATATTCATCCGTCAAATCTAAAACAACCAGTTTTATTTCCTGCGAGGGATATATTTCTTCATAAATTCGTGGAAAATCACATGTATGACTCGATTTATTTGGAGTATTGTTAAACGAATATATTCCCAAGACATTTATTCAGTAAAATAATACTTAAAGATAAGATGAATAACATGTGAAAGTTTGAGCAAAGTCGGGTAATCCATTCAAAAGTTATGAATTTTCCAAGTTTTCATTTCCACCACCACTATCTAACTATCCGAGCATCCTTTGGCAACTTTGGCATGATCTGTGATGTAGCATTAAAAAATCCTCATCTACTTTGTACAACATTATAGCGTTTTTTGCCTCTTCATCTGATAGATCTACTGCAGTCTTTTACCATCACTTTTTTTTTTAAAGTCATGATACAGTATATCTTAAGAATATGCTTTAATTGAGAGAAAAGTTCTCTCAAAATGACATTTTAATGACTTGTGTGAAAACGCTTTTGTCCAGCCTTTCCTTCTAACACATCCAAAGAAAACAAAACTTACCCAATCGGTGGTTACATGGTTTCCGACAAAATCAAATAATAAAATATATGTATTGAATCTGATGAAGCGTAAATATGTAATTGTGCGATATAAAAACATGGATTAGACACTATCGAGCTCTTGCAACGCTTCGTAATCTAAAAGCCCATTTACACCTTTGCGCTTATAATCAGCGTCTGTCCAGTTTATGAAATTTTAAAGATGCTGCATGAACGCATATGAATGGAAGACGCTTGATCAACGTTGAAGGCATTCTGTTATACTTGGCGCTTGATGTATGCGCCCGTTTGCGTCGGCTAAGCGTCATTTATTCGTATGTCTGCGTTTACTGAGCGTCGTTAAAATTTCATGAACGTTGATCAGACGTTGGCCATAATTACAAAGGTGTAGCAGAGCCGTTAGAAAGTAACGCGATGTATAGATCGAGAGAAGTCTAACAGTTTATCAACACGGTGTGATATTGAGGGGCTTCCGATCATCCCAGCTGAAAGGCGAGTTCTCCGTAATGTGGAACTGTTTACATGTTGGCTTTAAATTGTGTTTAGAAAATAGGATAAGTGGCCTTTCCTTAGGGAACTTGGGTTAATGTAAATATACATTTTATTCAAACCATTTTTGTTATAGGTAATCGGCTGCACAACGTATCGAGATGTTGTAGCCTAACCGTAAACGTTTGTTGACAGACATATTAAAGGAAAGCGATTTATTCTTTAGAGTTGAGGATGTGTTGGAAATTCTGACTGTATTGTTTGAAAAGATTTTGTATTATATACTTTTTTTTCGGGATGGGGGTAATTTTACCCGTAGGAATAATTCTCTGCATTTGACGTATTTCATTGAATGATTCTTTTTTCTATTCCAAACAAAAAATGTATAATGGGGAAATGATTAACATTTGGCACCAAGTCCAAACCACGCCTTTATGGCATCATATTAACAACGCCAAAATATGTTAAAGACAGGGATCACCGAACCGCTGAGTTGGCGGACTCACAGCCCGACCCCAACCCCCATTTTTAGGAAATGTGTACAGACTAAATTATGACATTACAAATATTATGATACCAAGCCCCTTCATCAGCACCGGCGGATCCACGATTGACCAATAAGGTGGGGGTGGTGGGGCTAACTTAATAATAAGTTGGACTGACAAGCAAAAAAATATTTTCACTTCCAGTCGCCCATCCCTTCCCCAATTATCGCCATATGGGACAGACTAAAGGCTGTCCAATAGTGGTTAAGGCGTTGTCAATTATACAGGGGACACCATCTCCCCCCCCCCCCCCACCTCATCTGGATCCGCCTTCGCATCAGCCCCTCCACTTCTCAAGACCTTCCGTTGGCTCCAATATTACACGAAAAGCGCGGAAACCAATTTAATGAAGGTAATGATGACGACCTAACACCTTATGGTGTGTTCATGATATAGCCAGAGTGCTGGGTTATCACCCTACTATTGCGATGCGAGATGATTAATAACGATCGGTGATGTACACCCGGGAAATTTAGGAGGAAGGGGTATCGGTATGGCGGCGTTACCATTAGGATAATGTAAGATTACTACGATTAGAATTCTCGTCGAGCTTACCACCTTTCCTCGAAGTCTCCCTTTCTTTTTTCGTCATTCCTTAATTTTTTTCAATTGTTTAAGGTTTCGTAAAATGGAACGCTGTTAGGAAAAGTTCAAATTGGAACGTTTTTATCCATATTTGAAACTCTCTTTCTTTCGTTCTTTTTTTAAGGGCACACAAGAGTCAGTCAGTTTTGTACCGCTATGGCTGCACCCGCTGGTACAATACCAATACCCTTTTAGGTGGAGATATCCACCCTTCATGGTGGATACATACACCCTTGGGTTGAAGATCTCTAACCAGAGGGGGCATGTCTCCACTTCAATATACCACATGATACAAAAGTACAAGTTACCACCACGGTGTACATTATACCGTCATCTGTCTGAATACCGCATTACGACACTCGATGGTGAATCAAATGTCAGGGCATTAAATATAACTTATCCGAATGTCAAGACATTCAACGCTTGCTAAAACCAGCTCACATATCCATGCATGTCTTTATACCAATATTTAGTTCGGCATCCAGAGTTGTTAGGTCATTCATTATCGCAAATGAATTAAATTTGTACTCACTTATTATGGTCATAATTACGTTAGATATTCGTTGATGGCACAATTAACTTTGACGTAATGACTACGGTATTTTCTGTAATGCAGTTTATTTGAGATATTCTTCTATGTATAAGCAAAAAGCAAGCGAAGTACAAAACCCCGAATTCCCTAACTCTTCGAAGGGGTGAGGTTATTTTATCTTAGAAAATATGAATACACTTTTATATTATGAAGATAGAGTAGAAGTTATAGATAAAGATAAATAATGAAAGGTAAAACTCTTTTCAAGAAGTTATGGTATCAAAAAAAAAACATTAATTTTTTTGTGAAAGCATTTTCACCTCACATGTTTTCATGCAGGCATCTCCAATAATATACCCTCCCCAATAAGCCCTCCCTCCTTCTTCGCTTCGCTGTGTATTATACATATTTTTTTCTATGTGTTTTCACACAAAATTAATGTTTTTTAATACCATAACTTCTGGAAAAGAGTTATACCTTTCATTATTTATCAGCCTCTCTCATGTTGTTTATTTTTGTAATATATGTGTATATATGTAATCATTATGTAATTATCTGTATTATGTTTAGGTGTATGCTTCATTATATATAAATTATTCATGTAATTATTAGGGGCCAGCCTTCTTTACAAGCCTCGCTTCTTTGCTGGCCTCTATTTTTTCATTTCTTTTGTAATATTAGTTATTTCTATTATTATTTATGATTGCTTTATTTAAACTATCAAAGGAATTGAAAAATAAAATGATTTGATTTGATTTGATTTGATCTCGAGTTGAAAATGGCTCTATTCACATGTATTAATTCAAAATTTTACATCGGAATCTCTAATCACATTATTGAAAGAAGGTGATAGCACTCGGTTAGCGCTCTAATGTGTTAACTTAAGAATTCGCACGTGAAATGATAGGAGATGTTACACAGGTTAACACTAAACACGTTAAAACGACAGTGTTCGAAATTCCATTGAATCATGGTGTCAATATCATCTTGAACTACTATGTCGTATGTGGATCCAGGGGGTCTAGGGGCATTTCGATAAGCCAAGGGGC
>BQKZ01006357.1:7500-20041 GCA_036244855.1 Temnopleurus reevesii | reverse complement strand
AAAATAAATTCTACGTTTGCATTTTGTGCATTTTTGTAAGATGCAATGAACCAATAGATTTAACCAGTGTTTTGTCATCCGTCCAATAAATCATTTTAAATCGTTGCCTCTTTAAAATATATTATGCACAGCGAAACGTTTCAACTCGTTTACTGCATAACTCTTTGGTGCTATTACAGATAAATAATGATGACGATGATGATGATGATCATGATGATCATGATGATCATGATGGTGATGATGATGATGATGATGATGACTTTGATGACGACGACGCTGATGAGGATGATGAGGATATGATGATGTTGATGTTAAGCATTATAGCGTGATTCATTCGCTGTTGTTTATTGACGTTTTAAACATGCTCAGTTTTTAATATTGTAAATATAATTTTGAAGATTTCTTCGCAGCAATTGCAAACAAACCGATGTTGTCTATTGTCGTGTCAAATCATGTACCTGGCCAGGGGCCTATATTATAAAAGACGCAATTAAACTAACGATAAATATTATAAGTCTATGGCAAAATGTGCACCATAGAGATCCGATTAATTGCAAATTTAATCGTATCTGTTTATCTTACAGGCCCCAAATCCATGCTCTGTGTGGATTTTTTCAGTAATTTTTTAGCTTTAAATTATTATTTTTATATTTCACCTTTTACATCTCGTTTTCTAACGTGATGGCCTTAGTAGTGATGAGATAAAGGCGGCAGCTATTTTCTTCAATTCAAACTATAAATAAACAGAAAAATGACACATTTTTAGGTGAATATTTTCATAAATCACTCATCTTATGTGTGTCACAACTGTGTCATTTTTACCGAATTTATTCAATTATTTATGTCTACATGAGCAGACGGCTATGAAATACATGCCGAATTCTAAAATCAATATTGTCCCAGAAAAAACCCATTGCTCTCGCCCGAGGATATTTTTCCTCTAATTCATGATAATTCTGATCGGAGCTGGATTGGCTGCTCTTATACGTTAATGAGACATTTAGACAAATTATAGATTAAGGAGAATAGAGAAAGGAAGATGAGATCAAATCTCGCAAAGAAGGGGATGGATGATCTTATTTCAAATTTGAAAAATATGTCATGGGTGTTATAAAACAATGTAACGGGAGTCGTGGGCGTCAGAGGTAAATGCATATGATTTTACCATCATTTAGCAAGCTAAAAAAAAAATTGATTTTAGGCAGACCACAATAGAGGAAATATCGACTATTGTTTGACTCTCATAAATGAATAGATCACTGTAGGCTAAATAATGATAACAAAAACTGAAAACATAAAGTTTCGAAAAAAGTTATTACCTGATCATTGATGACATCTAGAAACCGAAAAAGTCGGATGAATACTAGAAATAGTTGGCGCTGAAGAAAGGGAAATTCATTATCGATGCTAATTACACGCTTCTTTTACAAGACGCTTCTCTCGAAGATTTTTTCACTGGTTAATCTATTTGAAACGCACATAATTAATCGAAATCGAAGTCAGATTTTTTTCATTCGGTATAAAACCGCCTCTAATGCATGGAGAAGCCGCTCAAAGGCAAAGAAGGCTTCATAAACCGTTGCCAAACTCGAGTAACAGTAATTGGTGATTTGCGAACACTGTACGATATCAGAGCAATTCTCTAATGATTACAATAATTATGTGCGTCGAGCATCCCCCATACACACACTTTCTCTTTCTTTCTCTCTCTCTCTTTCTCTCTCTCTCTATCTATCTCTCTCCCCCTCTCTCTCCCTCTCTCTCTCTCTCTCTCTCTCTCTCTCTCTCTCTTTCTTTCTTTCTTCCCCCTCTCTTCAATCTACCTTCTTCCCTTACAAAAATTATCAGAGTTTAATATGTTCACATCTTCTGTAGATTATTCCCTAGCCATTAATCCCCTCCCCCATCCCCCTCTCTCTCTCTATCTTTCTCTCTCTATCTCTCTTTCTTTTCCTCTCTCTTTCTTCCTCTATCTCTCTCCCCCTTTCTCTCTCTCTTCCTCCCCCTCTCTCTCTCTCTCTCTCTCTCTTCCTTCCCCTCTCTCGCTCTCTCTCTCTTCCTCTCTCTTCCTCCCTCTTTCTCCCTCTCTCTTTCTCTGTCTCTCTCTCCTCCAACCCTGTATCTCTCTCTCTGTCTCTCTCTCCTTCTCTCTCTCTCTCTCACACGCATACACACACTCTCTTTCTCTCTCTCTCTCTCTTTCTTTCTCCATCTTAATCTCTTTCAGCATTCGACCTCCTTCCCCTCCTTCCCATCTAACATGTTAACATCTTCTGTAGATAATTCTCTATATGTTAATCTCTTCTGTCCCCCCCCCCCTCCTCTCTCTCTCTCTCTCTCTCTCTCTCTCTCTCTCTCTCTCTCTCTCTCTCTCTCTCTCTCTATCTATCTATCTATCTATCTATCTATTTATTATCTCTTTTCTACGGCCCAATTATCCCGCCATGTATGTAAAATGAAATTTTGCGCAGAACTTTCTTTATTTACTAGATTAAATTGTTAATCTTATCTTAACTTCAATATTTGACTACAAAATCTGATTAGGCCTAGATTTATCCCGATATACTAAACAAAATATGAAGTCTATATATTAAAAAGGGACAGGATAAAGCGAAAAGTTGAGCTAGATTTTACAATTATAGATATTGTAACATATATTACACAAATATAAACTACAGGTTTTCGTTTCTGACAACACGAACTCGTGCAAGACCGATACATAAATGCATAGATGCCAACCCTTCCACACCGTGCATGAAGTTTCATCGCGAGAGAATGGCAGACAGCATGTTGTTTACGTTTCATCTCACTTTTGTTCAGCTGATGTTGCTTTATTCACCTTTGCTTTTGATCTCATGCATATTCAGCCCGGTTGGTATCTATGAATATGCACACAGCTAATACAACAAATTTCGTAAAAAAAAATAAACGTAACGTATCATATAATAAAAAATGCTCTTGTGAATCTTCTCAAATTTTGCAAAGTCGATCATGCAAACTGCGATAGGATATTTCTCGTATCAAATTATATCCATGTACCAAGTTTCATCAAAGTCGGGTGCAAAAAGGATGCAAACGATCCCGAAAGCTTTGAAAAATATTGAAATGTGATATATTGT
Source organism: Temnopleurus reevesii (assembly GCA_036244855.1). Classification (NCBI taxonomy): domain Eukaryota; kingdom Metazoa; phylum Echinodermata; class Echinoidea; order Temnopleuroida; family Temnopleuridae; genus Temnopleurus; species Temnopleurus reevesii. Next base: position 16,922 of record BQKZ01006357.1, on the reverse strand, counting down.
ACTTTTGACAGCCTTCAAGCAGACACTGAGTTATGTTTTGGAGTGCTCGTGTGATATATCTAAAAGTCTACCATGTTTAAGCATTGAAGCATGGCACGATCATGCAATAATGATAATAATGAACGGCTTTTATATAGCGCCTATCAACTCTTCATGAGAATTCCCTACGCGCTCTACAATTATTGCAACATTATCACCCTGGCCTTAGCAGTGCAGCTATTAGGCGCATAAGCTTTCCAATGAATAAATTCCTACCAGGTACCCATAACACGATATAAAATATTTTCCGAAAAAAAATAAGTTTATATATGTTTCATTCATATCACCTCGGTTGAGTACAGCACAATGTGGATGAATTTCTTGTTGAATGAAATTAACGCCAGGGATGGGATTCGAACCTCTGGTTGAAAGGCGAGAGTCAGAACCACTACACCACGGCACTTAATGTTGTATTAGAACCAAGTTATCCAACATCCTCCAATGTACGAGTTCGCATCTAATTATGGACAATCCGCAGAGAGTAAAATTACACATTTTGGTGCATTTTTTGTTGTTTAAAGCCCATGTACAGTTTTGGTAAAAGCGAATATTTTTATTGCCAATTTTTGTCTTCAAATCTATATAAAATGAAACATGATATCATGAACATGCTGTACAAAAGATTGTGCGAAAATGAACAATTTTTGGAAAAGTTATAATCTAAAATGTGCAAAATACTTCCGCGTCGTGTCCCCCGACGCTAATTCAATATTTTCTTTCTTGATAAAGGACAACTTCTCATGCACAGAATTGGATGAAAATGTCAGAATTTATTTTTTGTGTATTCCTTTTTATCACGCTTTAATCACATCTTGGAAATAACTTTGTATATGCCCGATAAGAAGCAAAATATTGTTATAACCAAGAGAGGGAGCTAAATACGATTTAACGGTCAAATTCAAATTTTCAAAAGAATTAGCTCGTGTAAAAATATGCTATGGTATTAAAATGTGTATAAAAATTACATGTCATGGTAAATATCCCAAAAATTCACATTTCTCAATCTTTACCAAAACTATACTCGCACAATCTTTTGTGTAATATGTTTATGATTATGATACTATAATTCATTTCATATAGATTTGAAGATGAAAATATTCGCTTTTACCAAAACTGTACTTGGGCGTTAAAAGTTGCNAGAATTCGCTCGTAGAAAAATATGCTATGGTCTTGAAATGTGTATAGAAACTATATGTCATGGTAAATATCCCCAAAATTCACATTTCTTTCATCTTTACCAAAACTATACATGGGCTTTAAGACATTTAACATAAGACATTTAAAGACATTCTGTGAACGCAGAATTACATTAGCTGATGCTCACGGTGTACAAACATGTCGAGCGCCAGCCAAACGTCAGCCTTCTGTATTTCTGCAGTCATGGAGCGTCTTTAAAATGTCTTAAACGTTGTAGGGAAGACAGTGGCAATGAAAAGAAAGGTGTGATAGAGCCTTCATACTCATGATCCTATGGCCGACTCACACCTTTGCGTTTTTGGATTGCGTCGGTCAAGCATTTTTGAAAAATTACAAAACGCTCCACTGACGTACATAGATGCAGGTCTTAAAGTGGACATGCGTTGTATTGTATTGTACTTCATTCTCCAATCAATAACAAATAGCACATAACATATCAGAAGTTAAATCAGAGTATGATAGATAAATTTACATGTGTACAAAGAATTTACATCAGAAAGACTGGCTGGAACGTCGTTTCAGAGGAATTAATTTATTAATAATACCTCTATTCTTCCAAGGGGTCCACTTCGACGTACTGTCCTTGAGCGCAAGTCGAAGGTCAGTCCATCGTCTGATCAGCGTATACTGTGCGCTCTGGGAGCGTTGCTTTTTTATGCTGGGCCAAATCGTGAGCTGAAAATGCAAAAATGTGAGTCGGCTTTGATTAAACTTGGTTACTTATTCTGATGAATAATGGTCATACACCAAATTTAGTTGAAAACAGTTAGCTTTTAGAAAGTCCCGAATTATGGAGGTTCAACCTTCGGCCTTGACCCTTGCTAAATAAAAACACTATAGGACTACCTAATTATTGTTTCGACTAAAATAGCTTCAATAAATCTACAATAATCTGGAATTGAAGTGTACATAAATACAATTTTTGTAGTTAGATTTTGTTTGATTTAATTGCTTTTCCTCACCCCTCTTAAAAACAATATAATTTTCCTAGGTGGCGCAGATAATCCAGTAGGATTGATAAACGCCCCTAAACTTCAACAACAACAACAACAACAACAACGAGCAATATGTGATGGCTATTCGTACAATAACTGTACCACTAATTACTAATTATAATTTTTTCCAGCAGCTAAATTGCGTAATCGTTTATTTCTTGCTAAATATAGAAGGCTCATTGTTACGATTCAACCTCATTTTTGTATCGTGTTGTTTTCTATTATCGAGTCATTTTCGAGGCTTTTCAAGAACACATCATAATCATACCCGGGTTTCATCGTTACTGCCCCCCCCCCCCCCCTCTCCTTGTCATTCGTCCTCAATTCTCATCAATAACATCGTCTCCGTTTCGTCTTTATCTTCCTTATCATTGTAATCACCATTATTGTTACTGTGGAGGCGTTGTGGTGTAGTGGTTCTGACTCTCGCCTTTCAACACGAGGGTCGTAGGTTCGAATCCTACACATGGCGTAAATTTCCTTCAGCAAGAAATGTATCCACATTGTGCTGTACTCAACCCAGGTGAGGTGAATGGGTACCGGTAGGAAGAAATTCCTTGAATGCAGTGAGCGCCGAATGGTAGCCATGCTATAGCCGGGTAATAATGCACATAGCGCTTAGAAACACTTCGTATTAAGCGCTATATAAAGGCTGTGTATTATTTTATTATTATTATCATCATCATCATCATAATCATCACCATCATCATCGCCATCATTATCATTATCGTTGTCATTATCACAACCATCATACAAATTATCGTCAATATCATCATCAGTAGCACCACCATCATCATCTTCATCATCATCATCATCATCATCAACACTATCATTATCCAGTTATCATCATCATTATCGTCATCATTATCATCATCATCACCGACACCGGCATCAAAAGATGATAATCACTACCATAGCAATATTGTCATTATTATCACCACCACCAAATTATTTTATTCATTATCATCCTAATCCACATCATTATCATTATCGTCATCATCATCTTCTTCTTCTACTACTACTACTACTACTACTGCTGCTACTACTACTACTACTACTACTACTACTACTACTACTACTACTTCTTCTTCTTCTTCGTGCCCCCTCCCCCTCCTCCCCGATTATGAAAAGTACAACATTGCATTAACGCATGATGTACAAACCGATAAAAACATACATACAAATAAAGAACGAAAATACTCACTCCTAGAAGAGTACATCTTAGGCAGGGGAAGTTGCTTTGGAGCAAAATTTGAGAAGTGATATGGAACAATGATATTTTTTTTCTTGGTTTATTATTTTTTTTTACAATAAGGTGTCAACAACAATGTGAGAATAATCACGAAATAATTGTATAGCATGTGTATGGTCATATATATACGTTTTATATATATTGTGTACAACTCGTTATACAATACACTGTATAGGAAGAAAATACAAAATGAAAAAATACGTGAATAATAAATTGCTGTATCATTTCCCTTCTTGTTCTCTCTTTGATTGTTTTTATGACTTTTTCAATTGAACAAAAGACAATTGATACCAATTGCGTAACCATCGTCGATGAGTATATCACTTTTTCATCAAAACATCAGGGAAATTCAGATGGTATAGAGACCACAAATGACAATCAAAACACAAAAGCAAGGCGTGACATCTTCATCTAACATATACGTAGGATATACCAATGCAAAAGACAATTATCATTGAAGAAGATTGCGTAATGAACAGCTTGTTGAAATGATTTATCAGGTTTCATGACGTGCATTTGAATGACTTTTCTGATGTGTATGAATCGCAATTCAAAATAAATACATAAATATTACGTTTTATAGGTCCTTATTCATATTTTCTATACTACGCGTACAATTTTTGTTGTATGTGTGCATGTGTGTGTATTCATACGCGCTTTGTTCCGTTGATTTGATTCTCTCTAAGTTCGTATTAATTGTTATATGTTTTCGGGGTCATTACAACTCAAGCTCGGCTTTTTCGTAGACCTCTGACCCTTCCGTTTCATCAGACTCTGTTTAAATAAAAAAAAAAACACTAACGCAATTATTTACCATTATCATTATTATTGCTATTGATATCAATGTATATTTCTTAATTATAAGTCATCGTCTTTGCTCTGTAAATACTAAATTGTCAAGTCATTATTTATGTACATCATTCAATGTCATATACGTTGTCATACGTTAAGTGAAATATAAATACATGATAGAATTGAACATTATGGGGAAAATAACCGTCTTTCCATTGAGGATATGAACAATTCCACACTCGATAATATATTATTCTATGCGAGAAATACAAGAAGTTTAGTATGTGTCTGCCATATCGATGACAATTTTCAGGAACATCAGATGCAATTAAGCAATTTTTAAATTAACCATAGCATGGCTACATACGAGGGTCGGCCTAAAGTAACCGTGTCTTCACAAATTTGGCAACTGAGTAATGGAATAAGTAATTCAATATCTTACTTAAACTTGGTATTTATTCAGTTTGAGAGCACAGGCGTCGAATTCAGAAAGCTTGCTATTGACTTAATAGTCTCAAATGAACAGTTTACTTATTTCCGATGAAGGATTACACGCTCGGTCACACAGAGAGATTTCGATTTTAGTCGACTGTGACGAGAAGCACGTCGGTCGGAAGTTCAAGTCAACGCGTGCGCTGCTTTCGTTCACCCACCTCCGAAATCACGGTACAGAGGACGTCTGATAACGTCACAAAGGCACATGGCAGATTGGCGCACATAGGAAATAGATAAGATAGATAGATACACTTTATTTCAACACGGTTAAAAAAAACAGATACAGAGTCTGGTTTACATTCGGGCCGTGCCATTGGCAAAATATACAAGGTATACACATGAGAATCTCGTCACAAATGAAACATAGTTGTGACGTGACAATGTTGAGGTGCATAAACGAAATACATACGTCAACTGACACGTAAACATGGTAAACTTGAACACCAACACCTGATTAAAATCTTACTTATGCCCAGGTTAAAATAAATCTATGCCACAGTCCTCTGTAAATGTGGGGAATATGCTTGGCTGACGCGTACTCATATTACGTCAACGTACGCCGAACGAATTCAATGCTGCCCAAGCATATATCTTTCTCACTTCTGCGCATACTTCAAGCAGTCGATGGCTACTAGTAAGAATGTGTGGCTGAACCTCTAGGTACATAACTAAGTTTCCATTCCATTTTCAAAAGTAGACATTTATTTGCTATACTGTCAAGCTCATCACGGCTCCGTCCGAGCGGCTTGTTTCAGTTTCCATCCATCTCTGTTTGCTCACTATTAATTTCCAAACATTATTCTGCTGTCACCTTTTTCACTTTCAGCAAACACAGACTGCTCACGGTCCAGGGCTGAAATAGATCAAGATCTCTCTGCCAAAAGATGAGGATCGATCTACTGATCGATCTAAAGGATGTCATCTAAAGTATTACTGTATAATCAGATAATTGTCCAACGTAGCTCTGGGTGTAAGAGGGACTAGCCCTCCTATAGACTGAAGGGCGCAAAATTTAGCTTATTTAAAGGGCACAACATCGGTCAAGGGCGGGGGATGTTGGGTATGATTTACTGAAGACATTGTTTTACTTGTTGATTTATTCATTTGTTTCTTGTTTACTCATATGTAAGAAGGTTACTGTAAGAGGAGTTCAAAAGTTCCTGAAGACTTGAAATCCTGGATAAGCATATGAAGCTAAGAGGTAAAGGCGAGATCGTAATCATTGATCATGGAAGGCATCAGAGTAAAACCAGGCACAGGGGCTGACCGCTACATCAGAGGGTTTTCGATATTGATGGGCGGAGTGTAGTGGATGGCACATCATTTGCATACTTGTTCTTTGATGCGCATATCAGCTGCGCACTCGTTATTTGATGCGCAAATCAGCTGCGCACTCGTTATTTGATGCGCATATCAGCTGCGCATTCGTTTTCTACAGTCCACGAGTCTCCGTCCACTGATTTAAAAAAACACCACTAGTTGTGAAGTGGATGTGATTGTCTATATACGAGAGTGGGACTCTAAAGATATACCGATGTCAGACTGTAGATACAGTCAAACCTGTCTATAGTGGCCACAACAAAGGAAACAGAAAAGGTGGCCACTGTAGACAGGTGGCCTCCATAGACAGGGTCTATACCATATATTTTCACCTGGAGGTAATCAATTTAAGTGGCCACTATACACAGGTGGTCGCTATAGACAGTGGCCACTATAGACAGGCTTGACTGTATACTTTACGACCGACCTGGTTTTGGTTTCTGTTGGTTTTTAGCACGTTTTCTCCTCCTGTAACACGACAAAAAGAAGCTTCTGGAGAAAGATGGTGGTCCTTTCTAAAGATGAAGATAAAACGGAAACGGGATCATAAAATACGGTCAACATCATTCTCAAATACGTCATTAGGGCCATTTAATAATGTATAGTAATCACTGATTAAAATGGGGATATTCTGTGTCGTAAAATCATAAATAATTCATGCAAAGTCTTGGCACAAGTTCAGGAAGGCCTGGTAAAAATAGCGCTGGGGCAATCATTTTTTAAAGGAGCGACAATGCTGTAGATTCAAAACGAGTGGCAGAAATGGAAGTTATTGATGTTTTCCTAAATCTTCAAACTTTACATTATGGTATTATTATGCAAATTAGATATATTACATTGCATTACATAAATATTGAATGTTATATTACATTACAAATATTACATTAACAAATTTTTAAATTTCATCTTAGATTATTTTAGAGTATGATTGGTTGGCATGTGACTTTCACTATCTGCAGAGCATTCAGTGTAACCTATTTGACATCGCCTATTGAACTTACTCGATCCGTTGATCATCCAATCAGGCTTGTTCTGCCATCGTACCCCGAGCAGATAGATAGGGATACCCGCTACAGTGATTGCTAGCCCCACTCCACACTCAAAGGGGGCTGAGTAGAGTGACATTGCCACGACAAAGAGGGCGCAACAGGAAAAGAGTATTGGAACGATCACAGGGACCTACAGTGAATAAATAGAAAAATGAAATGGTTACTGTATGTCATCAATTAATTCATAACAATCATTTTACAACATCATTTATAACAAAGCATCATCATCATCATCATCATCATCATCATCATCATCATCATCATCATCATCCTCATCATCCTAATCATAATTATCGTCCTATCATTATCACTATCATCATCGTCAGCACTATCACTAGCACCACCACCACCATCATCCTCATCACTACAATAATCATCGAAACCAATATCTGCATTATCATTATGTTCGTAGTGTCATCAACATCATCAACACCATTGTCATCATCACCAAGCTAATTCCCACCGTCATCATCAGCTTCATTGTCATCATCAGCATCATAATCATCCTCATCATCATCATCAGCATCACCATCACCATCAACATCATCATCATCATCATCATCATCATCATCACCATCATAATCGTCTTCTTCTTCTTCTCCTTCTTCTTCATAATCATCACCATAATCATCACCATTATCACCACCACCATCGTAACCCAGAACAAGATCATTATCCTCTTCATAATTACAAACATCATCACCACCATCATCACCAACACCATCACCATAATCATCATCACCACCATTTATCACCTCTTACCTTGAATGGTGTTGGTTCATTAGGGTATTTCCATCTGCGGTAAGGGATGATGGCGACTGCAAGAGCGATGAAAGCCCATCGAGAAAAACTCAAGAAGTTGAGTAGATCATAAACACTATCACTCGTCAACATTAGAAGACAAATTGGAAGCTGTATTAAAAATAATAATAATAAAGACAGGCTAAGGGGAAAATGTCGAAGAAAATGGTATATATCGCTTATCCAAGCCCTATATAGGCATGACAAGGCAAAATTAATCAGAACTGGATCTAGAATTTAAAAGAAAAGTGAGAGGAGGAGGAGGGGAGCATTGCTCCATTGGGGGTCTTAGACTTGCTGCTTGCCCCAGACAAATTTCAACATTAAAGAGCCCGAGAAGTATTTTCCTCGCGTCTTAGAGTAGCACTGTTCTCTTTATTTGTGTTCTCCTCTTCAGCTTCTTATCCTTTATTTTCCCCGTATGAATTCTTGGCGCATCATTCAATGAGTGATTAATGATTTGGTTTGAACTTAAAATGTTCAAATCATCAGGTATTTGATTCATCAGTACATAAAATGAAAATAAGAATGATATACGATATCATTATATTTTATCATAATGTCATCGTCGGTCATGGTTATACAAAGGGGTGTCATCATGTGAGTGAGGCTCAATTAGGACGAGATTAATCACAATTGGTAATACAATGTGACCACATTTTCTTATCCGATATGAAATAGAAGTAGCTCTGCAGTACAGATGTACATTTATCATGTTTAATACTACACTTATTTGTGTCTACGTTTTATCTTTTTTCTTTTTTTTTGAAAAAGGAAATAGATTTTCTATTCAATTAAAAAAATGCTTTGTCAAATTCTGAATGAACCCATTGTACTTGAAAGCGAACACATGAAATAGCAAAATATATTACATTGTCAAACAGGCTTTTTCTACAAAAATTTGTTAGATTAACATTTGAAACACTTCTCATGCATTCATTTTAATTATTCCCTTGCATTCTCGACTTGAACGATCCCTGCCCATTAAAGAATCACAATTCAATTCAAAGGCTAGAATCAGTGAGATGGGATTTTTTTAATGTTGTGAATACTAAATTGGTTGTTTCTGAATTAAATGAAAAGAATGTGCAAACCTTCAACAAACATCCTAAATCCCATGTAAAATACAAAAAGTTCGTGAAAAAATTGCACAGTAAAAATGACCTACGCTATTCTAAATGGAAAAGAATATTGAATTAAATGAAAGTTGCACGATTTCAGTATTTCATACGCTTTTTGTTACAGATAATAATTTCAGATAGTTTATAAATGAATTCGGTTATAAAGATATGCACTGTTCTTCACATATTGAATACGTCATTTGCATTGGAATTACCAGTTTATTCGGAAAATTTGTTACCTTGTTTACATTTCATTATGGTATTTTTCTAATATCCTTTCAGATTAATTTCATCGGACTTAAAGTATTACCAGTTGCATCGGTTAATGCGGGGGCCCTGACAGGTCAGTCTTATAATCTTC
>BQKZ01006357.1:0-5000 GCA_036244855.1 Temnopleurus reevesii | reverse complement strand
TTTATATGTCATCCTTCTCCCCCTCGAAACATATATGTTCAGAAAATGTTTGACAATGTTTATCGAATAGCATAGTATGTAGCCATGATATCATCGAATTTGCGAATTTGTCTCTTGATGTATTGTTTTTGCATTTACATTTCTCATTTCTTGTCTGATTTATCTCAAACTTTTTATTCGTACTGTTTGTGTAATTTGCTGCTAATGTCGAAAAATACAATTATCTATAGTCTGGGCTTGCTTTTCATAGGAGATTTAGAAGTAAATTAGAACGACAGGGACAGGTAATATCACAGAGTCCTAAATTTGGCTAGCTTTCGGAATGTTATCGAGATGTGGTTTTGGCAAACACGTGACTACGTCAACCTCAAACAAGGTCATTTCAAGCAGAGGCTTATACCTTTCTCTATTTTTATGATTATGACATTCAACACCATTATTGGCCACCCCTTGAAAGGTGACACAGAGATGTCACAAAGATTTATCTCGCTATAAAATGTTGTAATAACAATTGCAAACATCACGGTGCAAGAAGTCTTTCTTGTGTTTATATGAACACATTGACACTCACAAAGTTCTGGAAGTTCGAGAACACATCAGCTTAACTTCCATCGGCAATTTATCCAATTTACTGTCAATTTCAAAATCTAGCAATTTGATGATTTGCTTTATATGTCGATGTACATTGTTAGTGTGAACAATGCCAACCAAAGCAATTAACCAAGTGTATAATAACGCGATATAAACTATTTCCGGAAAATAAAGTGCGTCATGAACAATAGACCGTACGTCGTGCATTGAACTGTGCGGACACAACAATCACAGGCTGGTTCTGATTGGAATAACATTCCAAAGGAGCATTGAATTGGCGTTCGACTTAATTTTACGGAAATAAATTATATCGTGTTAAATAAAGTCCATAAACAACGGGTAAATAAGTGTTCACTAGCTTTCCAAAAATAAGTTATATTTCCATCGTATTTGGATACATATTATTATATCGATACAGAACTTTGGCTTTCCTTAGGGAACTTTGGAATTTCATTGTTCAGATCATTTCCTTATCTTTAGTACTGTGTTTCATTTGAAACAATTGTATGTAACGACATTTTATCATGAATATGCTCTTTAGAGTCCCAACGACATTTAAAAGAAGGTGAAAGGGGGAATTGAAAAAAAAAGACTTGATAACTAAACACAACAAAAAGTCTTCTCCCTGCTTGAAAATAGCATAACCATTTTAACGGTACTTAATAAGTTACTCGCGCATAACTTACTGAATCATACTGATTTTTTTTTAATATATTCATTTTCTACACATGGGCTGGAACACCCTCCTCAGCCATAAGGCTGTTCTTCTGAGGGGTCCAGAACAACTTAAAAATACATACAAAAGCTTTATACAAAAGCTAGACAGATAGCTGATAGGCGTTGCCTGTAAATTCAATTGACTGGATACGCCCCTGCTACAAAGTTATGCTACTTTCAATTAGGGGAGGGGGCTTTTTGTTTATGATTTTGTGTTTATGAACAAAATGTAATATGAACAGAATGTTGATTGAATATATATCGATGAATAAATTTGCAAATTTCCTACCACTGCTACAGCATTTGAAGCTAGTATTTCTGCTGGTGATAGGACAGCAAAGTAAGCTACATTGGTGAGCGCATAGACCGATGAGACCATCAGCATTGATATGATCATACCCAAAGGTAGGCTCCTTTAGAAACATGAATGAAAATTAAAAATGCATTAAGTCTTAGGCCGTATTTATCAGTTTCCAAATATCAATAACTTTTTCTAAACACACAGTAAAATATCCTTTACCTAATATTTGTAAGAATACATTCAAAATAAGTTACGTTTAAAACTCATTGACAAGTCAGAAACCCGTCGCGTCGCATTGGGCAATTGGATTCTACTTTGATATAAATATTTATATCTTCCATTAAAAAAAGAACTATAGTCCGTATCTTGGATACCAACATCACATTCCAATGATATTTGAAAAATACTGATAACAGTGGCACTGAATATAGGCATTTGATATAGATAGGCTTACCTGTTCGGATCTGTGATCTCTTCCGTAATCTGTGGCAGATACTGCCTGTAAAACAATGCAAATGGCGACTATAACTAGTCTTATATTCATAAAGACAGAAATTGAAATAAAATCCAGAGTTTCAGCACGTAACGAAACTCCAGAATGTAAAAAGATTTGGTTTCCAAATGACGCATTTCTAATAAAAATTCTGATTAACTGTGTAACAGCAAGAATAAACAAGAACGAAAGGATGATAACAAAAACCCAGTGAACTTTATTTCTCTTCAATAAGAAAAAGTGGTATCTCGCTTTTATCTCACGTTTACTCCTTTCTGTTAATCTCATTCTTAATTGTAATATATGTGCTGCAGATTGGTGTCTTTTTCTTTGTAGTTCACGCCATTCCGTAACAATGTTTGTGTGTACATGTAATAGAATTCGATCATCCGTTTTGACCTTCAGCGCCTGTCATAATGTTCATGTAGAGCACTAATGGGGTGACGGCTAGATTATCAATGTAAGCGTAAAAGTACAAATGGACTTTTCTCATATCGTTTCTCTTAGGGTGTTGCTCAAAATCAACTGCAAATCAACTGCAACTTTGCAAATTGTAACGCGCATTTTCATTCGCGCACGATATGCGCATTTAACAAGAAGCACATGAAACAGTGATTTTGATTGGCGCGTTCCGATCAACTGCAACTTGCGATCAATTGCAACTTTTGAGCAACATCCCCTATGTGTGGTTTTGGTTGATGATAAGTCTTCCACTGATGGCTAAGTTTATGATAAGGGCAAACATCATCGCAAGCCCTTCAAGATATTAATTTCTTGAAAAAAAAACAAGCTTACCATCCAGCATATGCAAACATAGACGAATATACCGCGAGTGGTAACTTGCCATAGTCGAAATCATCTGACATTGAGAACGCATTAGCAAAGTGATCCGTGTGACCTTCAAGAATATCAATAGGCAGTAAAAATGACAAAATAATGAAATCATAGTCTTCAGATTGTGAAAAAAAAATTCATGAGGAAGTTTACTCTTATGAGTAAAATACTCTTTTTCCCGACCAGAAATGAAATAAACTCGAAAGAAGAGCAATGGGCATGATGGAATTAAATCAGAAGATGAAATAAAAATCTGGCGTTGTCATGGTTGTAGTAGTGTAATTGCCATGGAAATGTATATTTATCCCCCGACTACGTGTATTAATGACCAGGTAGGCAACTGTCCCCTTCCCCCTCCAGGCCTTTATATCCACGAACCAAAAGGGAGACAAAACATTTGATCATCTGATCGTGCTAGTGCTAATCCGTTAAAAGTTTGTTAAATATAGATTAACCTTTTGGAAATATAGCTTTGAAAGCAAGCATCATTGTTATTTCATGGAACTACTCTGGTGAAAACTACCGATTCTTGTTTTATTCAAAACCATCATAAATCAATATAATCCTCGCTTTGATACATTTCCCAGAATTGTTCAAGGTAATGATGAACAATTTTTGATAACTACCTTGACAGACGACTACCAATTCAGATATAATGATAATGAACATGGTCAGATACTTGGCTAACCATATCACCATTGGAAATATAGCATTGAAAGTAATTATCATTGTTATTACATTAAACTACTCTAGTGAAAACAACCGTTTGTTTAATTCAAAACAATCATAAATAATAAATCTTCCTTTGATACTTTTCCCAGAATTGTTCGAATTATTGATGAATTATTCTTTGATACCTACCTTGGCAGATGACTACCAATCCGGATATAATGATGATGAACATGGCCATATACTTGGCTACACTGAAAACGATCTGGAAACGTCGACTCATCGTCACGCTCGTACAGTTCATGAAGAAGACAAAGGCTACAAGAAAAATGAAATGTAAGGACGTCATTCCCCATCATTTGTTCATTTCACACACTCAAGTATGGGGAAAAATCAGTTTTTTGCCTTATTTGGAACCCACAGGAAAAGGGTTTTCCAGGAGACAAATTCCATTTTCAAAACTTTATATGATTCTTTCAAGAATGTGAAAAGGAAACACCGGCGTTTCGTTAGTTATTATAATTTGGAGCATCATAAAGATGTACATTCTTTCAATGAAAATAATAATGGAATCATAGAAATACTATAGCATGCATAACTATGTTTTATTTGTCGGCCTTTGGGAAGCCCATATACATGTTGATATCATTAATACGTCTATCGGGGGTCTTCCCGAAGTCGATGTGAACCGTTCCAGAAATATGTTTTGGGCAAAATTAAAATGTGAATAAGGTAACCGTTGAACAAATGTGAGAGAGAGATAAAACTTAACAACATCATTCCTCCATTAATTCCTTTATAATGAAAGCTTTGAAATCAGATGAAAATACAGCTAATGCATATTTCAGAACGGTTGGCATCTCAGCCCTAGACCTCTTGTACTTACATAACGCACATGCTGCAATAAGCCTCTCGACGACAAAAGGCGGTGTGGTGCAACCGTAGAAGAATGGTGCCAAGATGTACTTTGAGAAGGTGATGGAGAGCACCGTCCAAGCTCCGGTCCTCACAGCAACCATCGATGTCCAAAGCCGCAGGAAACCAAACAACGGGATAAATCCTTCATTGAGGAAGGTAAAGTCCCCGCCAGATTTGGTGAAAATGGTCCCCAGCTCGGCGTAGCAGAGCGCACCCATGATTGACAAGACGCCTGAGATGACCCAGATGATGAGGGACACACCTACGCTCTGTCCAGAGTTCTGCAGGACACCCTTCGGGGATATAAAGATCCCTGAGCCTACGATGGTCCCAGCTGTGAAGGCCACACAGTCAAGCAGAGACACCTCTTTGCGAAGTACAACCTTGTCCTCTGTAGGACCGAGAGGCAGAGCCTCGTCTGTGACGGTCTCATTGCTTGTTCCTGCGCCATTTCGTCTCTTCTTTCCGCGTACCATC
>BQKZ01006356.1:15163-33831 GCA_036244855.1 Temnopleurus reevesii | reverse complement strand
AAATATGTCACTGGGTTTACTAATATATGCAAATTGTATGCGTTCTTTGTACACAAATGTTGTTCTTGACAATCCTACATATAGCAATGAGTAATATTATGCAAACATGATACCAAATATTGTATAGTACTGATAAATCCAGTTGCTGGACACTCAAAAATTTCACAATCAATAACTCTTTTGACATATTTCAGCCTTTTACATTCATGAAATTAAACAAAATTTTTATTTAGCTCTCATCGTTATTCCAAGCACTCCATACATGCCATAATCGCTGCACTTCAACATGCGCGCATTTTTCTGTTGGTGTGCGATTTCAATACGCGTCCGGTATTACCATGCTGTCCTGTAACTATACTTTGTTTGTAAGTACATCAAACTGGTAAAGAAATACCATGTAGCTACAGTCATTTGCAAGAAACTGGCATGAATTTGAATAATATTAGTAATTTGCCTATTCTGATCGCAAAGTTAAACAGGAATTAACCCCGGACTGTTGTGGGATATCAGTGAATGAAGAAAAATAAGATGATGAAACTGTGAAAAAAATTTGAGCAAAATCAGATGATCTGTTCTAAAGTTATGAAGTTTCAAATTTTTTATTTAGTCCTCTAATGGGCTCATTGAGTTGGTACCCGACTGGCACAAAATTGCTGCCAACATGGAGAACTCTCCATTTGCTTTGTACACAGAACTTCACAATTGCTCAGACAACACAGTTGTTGTTGACCAGTGTTATTGATATCATTCTTTCAGAGAGCGACAATGGATGGTTGGGAATGTATTGCTTGCAACATCAATCTGGTTTCTGAGACTGAAGAATGCCAAGCTTGTCCAGACGGGAGCATTGGTGGTGAGTCAGTGTCCCCCTTTCTTGCAATTTAGACCCCGCTCAATCCTAGTTTTCAAAATGTCTTCTACTAAGCTAGTTTTGAAAGCTTGTTCGGAAGACCAGTTTAGTACAGCACCATCTTAAAATATTTTGTATTTTATTTTTCTTCAATTCGAATATTCTTCTACAAGAGAGTTGCTGGGAAATTGAACATGTTTGCCTTGTTCCAGTACATTCCAACCTGGGTGAAGTTCAGCACAATCTTAAAATATTTTGTATTTCATTTTTCTTCTAGTTGAATACTCTCCTACGAGAGTTGGTAGGACATGGAACATGTTTGACTTGTTTCAGTCCACCCCCAACCTGGGTTGATTGCAGCACAATATTAAAATATTTTGTATTTCATTTTTCTTCTAGTTGAATACTAATACAAGATATGGTAGTTGGTAGGAAACGGTACATGTTTGCAGCGTTCCAGTACATCCGAACCTGGGTTGAGTGCAGCACAATCTTGAAATATTTTGTATTTCATTTTTATACTAGTTGAATACTAATACAAGATATGGTAGTTGGTAGGAAACGGTACATGTTTGCAGCGTTCCAGTACATCCGAACCTGGGTTGAGTGCAGCACAATCTTGAAATATTTTGTATTTCATTTTTATACTAGTTGAATACTCCCGTACAAGAGAGTTGCTGGCAAACCGTACGTGTTTGCAGCATTCCAGTACATCCCAACCTGGGTAGAGTGCAGCACAATCTTGAAATATTTTGTATTTCATTTTTACACTAGTTGAATACTCCCGTACAAGAGAGTTGCTGGCAAACCGTACATGTTTGCCGTGTTCCAGTACATCCCAACCTGATGTGGCACGGCAAAGGTGAGGGACAAATAAATCATAATTTAGATTTTGAAAATAAATTAGAAAAAATGTTTTGAATAGTTAAGCAGAGAGTCTAGCCCAAAATATTGTTCATAATAGGAGAAAAAAATACAAGTACACAAGAGTGTATTTTTTTGTGCTTCATATAATATTGTAGAATTTTTATTTTCATAGCTTTGTTATTAAATTATTTCTGTTAAAATGGGGTTTGCTATAAATCCTAGCTGATATGTAGAGCGTTTCATCAACATGTCTTGTCTGTTGACGTGTACCTACCTAGTTCATTTCATTTTCATCATTAAATTGTAGATGAAGGTGGTGATAGAATTAGTTCAGGTAAACCTGATCCAGTCCCGCAAACGTGGACACTTCTATCATGGGGCTTCTATCTTTAAAGTGATAGATTAGTAATGATAGGTTGAAGAAATTCATGTAAAACAAGCTTCACATGTATAGCAATGGATGAGTATGTATTCTCACTCACAAGCTGGATTGTTTCAGTTTGAATGTCACAACCAACCATTATTTCTACAGACCACCATAAAATTGACTGCCGGCACAGTCTGTCCAAATTGAATGATGTCTACGGTCTAATGTATTCAGTATGCATATGAAGTGTGAATTCCCATTCACTTTTCATATTTGACACTGTGTACTGGTGACAAATATGGACGCCGCAGAGTGTTTTCTCCGTTTTTCTATAAAAAAAGCTGTAATTTGGTCAATTTTATTCCAACAAACTATGAACATGCTCAGCGTTTTGTCTGTTTCTGTTTTTTTTTCAATCAAAAAGCCATATCTGGGTTAAGTTTATTCAAACAAATGATGAACATGTCCTAATTTGTTATTGAAAAACAGTACAGTATTATGCAAATAATTTTAATGTAGCTTATAAAGCAATAAAATTTATGAAGCACTATCTCTTCCTAAACTGATTTATACACTGATTTTGGTGTGTCTTTTCTACTGGTAGGTGCGTAAGATGCCCTCAGAGTTACATTGCAGAAAGCTTGAACGGAGACTGCACATGTCCATCACTTCCCATTGCGGTATGTACTAAAAAAAGCAACAATAATTAAAATAGCTTTTACTACAGTGTGTGATCTTCTATACAAATTTGTGAATTTTAGTAGATTGTAGATATGTAGTTACCACTCTTCTAAATCATTTTGTTATGATAATTTGTTCTTGCCATTTTGGGTCCTATGGCTCAATAGCTTTGATGGTATTTCTGTACAGTCCTACTTCTATCTCTGAACTTTCTTATCCTATATGCATTTATATTTTGAAATGCTTGTTATTTATGCTGTTGTTGATTGGTACTAAAGTCATTCATTCATTCATGATTATTGCAGAAGGAGATATATTCAACTGGTTTATTTATTGCATAATTCAAAATATTTTGAATGTTAATGAGCCAGGATTCTGCACAATGTGACACAATGTCCAAGACATAACCGGTTTGGTTCCTATTCATTCCCCATTTACGAGCAGTTTTAACAAGTGGACAAGAGATATAGAAATACTAACCTTCCAACTTATTCTTTGCTATTTTTGTTTAAACAGAATCAACCATGCCATGTTTATATTACTTTCTGGGTCTTTCTTCCAGTTTTAGGGCCACCTATTTCATGTTACATCTCCAGTATATCCCAGCTTCATTGTTCTAATTTACTTTAAATGTGTTTAATTGTATTTGTAATATGCTTGAAAAAAAATCCCCCAATATTTGGTATTCACCCTTAGGCTGCAATGTATGCATTCAGGAATTAGATCATTTGTCTTTTGCCTCTGAAGATGTGCCACTAGAGAGATGGCATGTTTAAATGATTGAGTTCCCCGAAATCATCTTGAAATTAGAAAGTTGCCAATTTGCTTGGAAATTGGTGATTCTTAAATGTTTACTGTGTTACCCATTTTAGGTTTGATGACAATATCAGGGATTATTTTCATGAACAAAATTATCTGTGTCAAACTGCCAATGGTAACATAGTGAATTGTCAGATTTTGTGTATATTTTTCTCTTTCTGTTCATATAAGTGGTGCATTTTTCAGAGCCCTACACCAAAAAGGGTTAATGATCAGATGAATAAACCAAAACTGTGACTTTTTCAACCAACAGAATGTGGATGTTTGTTTCCCACCATCGATCATCCTCCCCAACCCAAGCTCCGGAGCCTTTAATGTGCCGTACAGTGTAAGTATTACCTGACATTAACAGTGCAAGTTAGAATTCCTTGCTCCCTGTTATCACTATAAAAGCTCAGAACAATAGATGTAGTCCAGTGAACCTGATGTGATCCTATTTTCCTGCATTTCAGAATGCCGTACAGTGTATTACCTGACATCAACAGCGCAAGTTAGAATTATTTGCTACCTGTTATTGCTATAAAAGGTCAGAACAATAGGTATAGTCCAGTGATCCTGGTGTGATCCAATTTTCATGCTCTTTAGAGTGCCATACAGTGTAAGTATTACCTGACATCAACAGCGCAATTTAGAATCATTTGCTACGGTACCTGTTATCGCTATAAAAGCTCAGAACAATAGGTATAGTCGAGTGATCCTGGTGTGATCCAATTTTCATGCTCTTTAGAGTGCCATACAGTGTAAGTATTACCTGACATGAACAGTGCAAGTGAGAATCATTTGCACTGAGAATCATTTGAGAATCATCAGTGAGAATAATTTGAGAATCATCAGTCCTGTTATTGCTATACAAGCTCAGAACAATAGATATAGTCCAGCGATACTATTTGCCAATATTTTCAAATCAGTAAAGTTTCAAATTTTTCTATTACTGGTCTGATTTTCTTCAAACTTTTTTTGTTCTCCTCAAGAAATGTAAGTCTACTTGATGACTCATTTCTTTTTTGTAAATAAGAGTCTTTTATCAATTGAATGATATTGTGTTGGGTAGATAAATAATGAAAATATTTCTTGCCTTTTCCCAACATGGATAAACACTGATTGGCGGTGCTTTACCGTGTTTATCCCTGTTGGGATAAGGCAAGAATTATTTTAATTATTCATCTACCCAATACAAAAATCATTCAATTGATATTAATGCAGTACCTGCGGTTATAAAACGAATCACGCCCGCCACTTCCATCGGCTCTCGGTGGTCTAGTGATAAGACACCTGTCTAGTCATCAGGAGATCGTGGGTTCGATTCCTACCCGAGAATGCCTGTGATTTTTTTTCACAGCTTCTCGGTAAAGCACTGTCAATCAGTGATTATCCATGTTGGGATAAGGCAAGAATTATTTCAATTAAGAATGATTTTAATATATTAATATAGTTTCTGTGCTCTATATGTGTTATTATTAATATTATTATTGTAACATTTTTCTGCTCCTGTTAAAAATTACTATCTTAGGGTACACTCTTCTTTGTGAATGCCTATATCAGGCCAGAGCGGTGTTTCACCCAATCGTTCTTAAAGCTACGTAAGTACTGTAAGAGAGACTGGGCTACGTTAACAAGTTTATTGCGCATAAGATTCTTGATCATTCAGCGCAAGAACTGATACCAGTCGTGTGTAAAGTCATTCTTAAAGTCTGTCGTAACTTGGTTAAACACTGCCCTGATGTTCGGAGAGATAGAAATGAGGTCATACACATTTTGAAGTGCAAGCGCCTTGAGCACCTACATGTAATGCATGGATATACATGTATCAGCGCTAACAAATATCTATAATATTATTACTATTATTATTATTATTATTATTATTATTATTGTATCTCTCATACAGGTTCTTGAACAAGATCAGCTCACATCCTGGTTCTTTCAGGAAAACCTCGTGGAAGTTATCGGTACATGCCAGGTGAGTATTTAATATGGTAGCCCTGAAGGTCACACTTGTGAGTAGATCACAAGGGTTAATTTTGTGACCAGGTACGGAAAGTTTGTGACCCAGGATGCAAATTGCATGACACTGGACACAATCTTTGCCCCTGGTAATGCAGAATTCTGTGTTAAAAATTTTGAATCCCTTTACTGTTACGTAAAATTCACGTCCTTTAGATTTGATCTTGGAGTTCTTGGTCTCAAATGTTGCATTTAAGTCCACAAACTTCATTTTCTAAATCAAATATTTCTTGACCTTGTTGAAAACATCACGTCGCACATGACACGCCATTGAGTGCACCTCAGGGTTTTGTAATTCAGCCAGTTATCCAAGGAGCTCAAAGTTTAGCAATCTTTATGGCAAAAATAGCATTTAGAAAGTCAGTAAAACTCTCTCTTAGACAGTAACCTGAGAACTATTGAACCGAATTTCACCTGTTGTAGCAAAAGAAATAGTAACATTTATATTGAAACTGCTGAATCAGCAAATGTTTTAAAGCCATTTAATTTGAAATTAATTTCATTATCATGACTGTTTGCAGAATTATTTTAACTTCACCGGCTGTCAGACGTGGGCTAACCTGTGCACCATGGTGCTAACTCAGACAGAGCAGCAAGCTTGCCAAGACTACCGCAATTACATGAATACAGTCCTATAATTTTTTCACAAATCTCAACAGTGTTAAGCCATTACATTTATGTTTCATCATCATTACTGTTTGCAGAATTATCGTAACTTCACCGGCTGTCAGACGTGGGCTAACCTGTGCACCATGGTGCTAACTCAGACAGAGCAGCAAGCTTGCCAAGACTACCGCAATTACATGAATACAGTCCTATAATTTTTTCACAAATCTCAACAGTGTTAAGCCATTACATTTATGTTTCATCATCATGACTGTTTGCAGAATTATCGTAACTTCACCGGCTGTCAGACGTGGGCTAACCTGTGCACCATGGTGCTAACTCAGACAGAACAGCAAGCTTGCCAAGACTACCGCAATTTCATGAATACAATCCTATAATTTTTTTTACAAATCTTGACAGTTTTAATCCATTACCTTTATGTTTCATCATCATGACTGTTTGCAGAATTATCGTAACTTCACTGGCTGTCAGACGTGGGCTAACCTGTGCACCATGGTGCTAACTCAGACAGAGCAGCAAGCTTGCCAAGACTACCGCAATTTCGTGAACACAATCCTTGAGACGGCAAATGGTATTGAAGAATGGTATGTTACAATCTTGCATTTAATAGATTTTATTTGTTTCCTCCCATTTATTTACATGAACATCTGATAAAATCATTTTTATTTTTTTGTATAATTTTTTCAAATTTGAAAATTCATAAACAAAGTATTAATGAAATATTGAAGAGAAAATATTATTGCTGTTTCTTGTTATTATATCTTTTAAACTTTTAAACTTTATTGATTTATTGATTTTCGCAGTTTTTATCATGAAATTTTCACAGCGATCATAGCAAACATTTGGATTTAAATAAATGGCAAATCACACTGATATGGAGGCTAGATGTGATTATTGAAGCATGTGTATTATAACGTAAACATGCACTGCAGATTTAATTAAGCTATTGTGATGTATTGCAAGAACTCGCCATAATGCCTGGGGACCATTGTCAACAGCTAATTATGCCAGATAAAGCAATGATAGATCATGGCACTGATTCCTCTGGCCCATATAACATACCAGATGATGACTTTTATTGTCAGGAACACACCAAACTTTCCACCCTTATAATTCAAAATGCTACTTCGGGAGGATATAATTATCTCAATAGCATTTCATATACTTTTGATGAAACATTCTGTATGTTCAAGTTTCCTCTCCTGACAGTCATAATTTTCTTGTATATTGTTGTGTGTTGCAGGCCAGCTAATATGCCTTGGCTGTATTATCAGTCCGGCATGGCTGATATGGACCTACAGAGCAGAGATATTCAAACTATCTTCACTTTCAATCAGTCTTCTGTGGTAAGTCTTTTTTACATTCTGTAATGTACATTCAAATCCTGTCTACAGTGGCCACACTAGGAAGGAAGAGGAGAGGGTTTGATGTGTGAGGGAGGAGGTGGGGTGCTATATGGGGACGAGGGGGAATTGGGTAGGAGGAGGATGAGTGGATGGATGTAAGAGGAGGAGATTAAAGGATGCAGTAGGAAGAGGAGGAGGTGGAGGAGAGGGTTTGACTGAGGGAGGAGGCAGGGATGGTAGTTAAGGAAGACATGAATTGGGTAGGAGTAGTGAGGTGAATGTGATGGGGGGAGATGAAGGAGGAGGACGAAGAGGATGAGAATATTTAATGCCTAAGGAAAGGGGAGCTATGATGTTAGATTAGGAAGAGGAGGAATGAGGTAGAAGGGAAATGAGCGGGGTGGATGTGATGGGAGGCAGAGGAGGCATGCGTTGGATTGCAATGTATGGAGTTAGAAGCAGATAAATGATTGATGTGTCCAATTTGATTTGGTGTCAAGTTTCATACAAAGCTGTTTAAATGCTTGTGCATTATATTGCATTCACATCACTTCAGCCTGTGATTTCGTCTTTGTACAAGTCATCTTTTGATTATCATGAGAAGCGTTCAGTTTAAGAATTTGGATGTTTAAGGAATTTAAAATGTTTTAACATCCTGGAGTATTTAGGGGCATTGATTTTATACATTTTCTCAACAAGCAAATTGTTTTTGTAGCCTCAGCTTCCCTTTTAGGCATTAATTTTCATTTCTGATTTGATTCTTACCCTAAACAGAACAGCCAACTGAGGTTAGTTGTGGCACAGTACACACCGGGCGGAGAGTTCCTAGGGTTGGTTCCAGTTACAGGTGGACTATTGCAGGTAAAATTTGTAATAAATTACCCCCATCTCACAAATTTTCTTATTCCAGATGATTACTTCTACAGTAATATTCTCAATCATATACTTACATGTAGTTATTATATCTCTTTCACATAATTTTTTCTTTTGTTTGCCTAAATAATAGGCTGTAAGGAAATGTAGCATTTTTTTTTACACACAAAAGTTCTTATTCAGTGGAGAGAGGTAGCAGTAGGTAGTAGATCATGTCTTGAGTAATTATATCTGATTAGATGAGTCGTGTTTGAAACACAATCTCTGTGTGCAGTAGGTATAACAGACCTTAGCATAGTTGCATTTGTTTTCACCTGCTGTTCATAGCTCAGGTTTACACATCTTAACACCGAAATTGCCAGATTAAACTTGTTAATCTTCAGGGCCAAATTGTCTTGTATCAAAAGGACATATGTTGCCCAATACAGAAATGCCTAATGCTTCACAGCAAATATTCATATGACGTAGGAAATTGTGACTTTGATGTGAAAAATCCTGACTGTCTCTTTATGCTTTAGGACATCTTAATTTTTACCTCATGCATATTCCAGAATGGTTTGCATCTCTGGAAATGGCTGTTGTTGATGGTATACACCAAGGAAGATTTTCCATATATGTGCATCTGTCTTTTGCTGTTAAATGTGCATGCATCATTTGTTCATAAATGGATGAATAAATACCATGATTTTAAACTTTTGTCTCCCACCAGTTTTGCAAGGATACAGAGCAGAAGATGGATGCAGCCTACTCCTTTGCAACAACCTACAAGAGCAGTGTAAGTAGCTCTCCAGACCTTTGTCATCTAGATTTCCAGTTCACTCCTGTCACGCCCAAAAGAGCATCAACTATTATTTTTGTTTGAATCTAGTAACTGTAGTGATGAGGATATCTTGAGTTTGATATAAAGCTGATGGGCAGTTCCATGAATGTGTCATGTCCATTATGCCAAATCACTTTACAACTAATTGTTGAAATTCATTCAAATTCAA
Source organism: Temnopleurus reevesii (assembly GCA_036244855.1). Lineage (NCBI taxonomy): Eukaryota > Metazoa > Echinodermata > Echinoidea > Temnopleuroida > Temnopleuridae > Temnopleurus > Temnopleurus reevesii. Next base: position 24,411 of record BQKZ01006356.1, on the reverse strand, counting down.
TACCTATGAGACATATTGTATACATGACACATATGCAATACTTTAGGGAATTCAATTAAGACTTACACTTGCTGTTAGCTTACGGGAAATGACCACACCGTGGAATTGCCCTGCTGTAAAAATTATTCTCCCAGACATGCATTTCCATGAATTTTTCAGAACCTGCATTCGGACATTGAATATCAACAAAATTCTTAATCTAGATGAAGGATGTAGCATATGTGACTGTAAAACTGAGGTCTATTTTTGGAATTTATGTTCTGCTTGTGTGTACCACAGCAGGGTAATATAGGAGGGAGAATAATATTTGTCTCTCATTGAAAGAAATAGCAAATTTCCACATTTCCCAGAATATAACAGTTATGCTAGTTAAAGTGGAAAATGGTCACACTCAAGGAAAAAAAATCCTCTATTCATTTTTGGGTGTCCACATCAACTCACTTTCTAGCAGATAGTGATTTTCCAAAATATTTTTCTGTATTAGTATTCTGAGTTTGATCCCCATTTCAGAATGTATTTATTCCATCGTAGTCTAATCACTTAAAAAAACAAAAAACACTTTAGAAAACACTTCAAATGACCACAATCCATGATTAGAATGAGACCTGAAGTCAATTTTCTCAAATAATTTTAAGTAGCTTTCATGAGGCAAAGTCATAACAGATTTTGTTTTTTCTTTTCTTTATTTGTTTGAACAGTGTGTGATACCATCCAGGGACTTCTGGGATGAATACGAAACAGTGTTCTATGACATGTGTATCCTTTCACAAGTGATTGTTTGCAATGTTCTTATTTTTATAGCTGTCTGCAATCATTGTTTGATCACTCTTTTTTTCTCTCGACACATATAAGCTACAGTTGAAAATCTTGAGAATATTTATGTATTTCAAACCAAAAACTTTGCTAACAATATTGCAGTTTATTGAACCAATTCAGATTAATTAAATAGCCATATTTTTAAAACTCTCTCTTCAGCTCACTCATAATATACAATGTAAGACTGGAATGTAAAAAATGGGACACTTTTTATTGTCTGATTTCAAAGTTTTCCTTTGTTTAACATTTAATTTAGTTTTACATTATTCCTTTGATCTTATTAATTCAATTTAGAGGGATGTTCATTCAAATTAGCAGCCAAAATTAGTCATATAATTAGAATGTGACATCATATGCTAATTAGATTGAATCAAAACAACTTTTTTGGTAATTAAAGGTATAGATTCGTAATGATCGGGATGCAGAAAGTGATGTGAAACGAGCTGATGTATTCACAAGTTGCTTTACATACATAGATATAACTGTGTATGAAATAAGAAGAGAAAATTGTACGTATTCTGGAGTATTTTACGTCGAACACGCCAATTAGAAATGATTCCTACGATGTGCTAAGTGCTTTTGCACGGGGGAGTGTTGGCCCGGAAAAGGCGGAGTGATCGGTGGTATTGTCTGTGGTGTGTGAGTTCGCATTCATTTTGTACGTGAAGCATGTTGTGCTAGGGAGGGAGACCGCATCATCATTTTTTATTTTGTGATAATTCAGCCATTTCTTGATCGATTTTAATCAAACCAGCAAACTATGAACATGCTCTAATTTGCCATTGAAAAACTGAATTATGGTAATAATTTTACTACAGCTCACAAAGTAGTTAAATATCTGAAGCGCCATCCTCCCAAAACTGGTCTATCGGTTTAAGTGTTCATCTCACAGATTTGTCAAAGTCCTTCGGATTTGAATTATATTATGTCGAATTAGATGAAATTGATGAGTTGCACAGGAATACCTATATTATCTTTAATGCTAGCTTCATAGATATGATTACTCAGGATGAGAATGAAAATGATGTCTTGTATCCTGTTCCAGTCCTTCTCTCAAACTTCGGACCAGATAATCGAGGTCAGTATGTAATAAATAAGGAATAATTTGGATTCTCATGTTCTAAAAAGTATAATTTTTCCATAGGGAGTATACACTAAGAAGATATAACATAGCATGATTTATCAAGCCATTAGGAACACTTGGCTCAAGTGCCTAAAATATTCATAATGAAAAAGAAAAAATTGCACAGAACAAAAAATCAGAGTCGGGCATATCCAATAATAGACATTATCATGTTTAGAAGTATAACACCGGAAAGTCAAATTGATAAGAACATGAACGAATTGAAAGGAATTAGAATATGAAACAACCACTGAAATCATCTACATGTATCATACGATTTGGTCCTTATTGATTGAATAACATTGTGGGGTGCTGCACATTGTGAAAGTCAACAAAAGTAAAAGTCTAAGCCAATTAACTGAATTTCAGAACTTTCCACACATTAGTGGTTTGTTTACTTCATGTTTTGCAATATTATTGAACACAAGTCAATGGGCATTCTAGTCAGAGCAAATTTTAGCAGATTTATGGTCATAAAATTCTCGCAAATTAAACCCCAGCCAAAATTTGAGGTTTTATAGTACAAGATAGCTTGTATGATTTTCGCAAATTCAGCTACGTTGTCTTAGGATTTTCCATTGAAGCATTCAAAGGCAAAGATGAGTAGTTCTATAATCGTTTCTGTGTCATGATTTTATGCATTGTCCGCAGGGGATGACCAGCTCCTGTGGCAGTTGACCCGTCGCTTCTACTTGGTGGACAATGTGAGTGGAAAGGTCAATGCTGATGACCCGGCGAGTGCTCTACGTTATGCCTCAAGCATCGAGATCAAGTGAGTGTCACTGATGATGGTGATGATTAAAATGATAAATGATTTTGATGATGATGATGATGATGATGATGATGATGATGATGATGACGACAACGACGACGATGACAACGACGATGTAATATCATGATGATGATGACAACAATGATAATGATGGTGATGAGAACGCTGATGACAACAACAACGATGACATGATAATTGAATGATGATGCTGAGGAGGAGGAGGCAGAATAAATGATGATAATGATCATGATGGTGTTAGTGGTCATGATGACTATCAGCTGCTCTGGCAGTTGACCCGCCGCTTTTATACTTAATGGACAGAATGAGTTGAAAGGTCAACCCTGATGATGCGACGAGTGCCCTGCGTTACGCATCCAGCATCGAGATCATGTGAGTGTCAGTGATGGTGATGATGCTGATGGTAGTGATGATGCTGATGATGATGATGATGATGATGATGATGATGATGATGTTGATGATAATGATGATGATGATGATGATGATGATGATGATGGTGATGATGATGTCGGTGATGATGATGGTGATGGTGATGGTGGTGATGGTGTTGGTGATGATGATGACAATGATGATGGTGCTGATGTTGGTGATGATGATGGTAATGTTGATGGTGTTGGTGATGATGATGCTGATTTTTGATGGTGTTGGTGATGGTAATGATGTTGGTGATGATGATGATAATTATGGTGATGGTGCTGGTGATCATGATATAGATGGTGTTGGTGATGATGATGAAGCCTCAAGACTGAATGGTGTACACTGCATGGCAGGTTGCATAACATAAGGTACAAACAATAAATCATGCAAATGAAAGCTATTTAACATGTTAATTGTTTTATCCAAAAAAAAATCTGAATTGAGGATACATATTGTAAAATCATTTAGACAGGACAATCTATACAAAAAGCAACAGGAAAAAGCTCTTTAAAAACAGTTCTACTTTAAAGAATTATCGCATTCGGATTGTACATTTACTCCTCTCAACAATCCATATGGTGCAAACTTAATGATGTATTTGTTTCCAAACATTTTTTTTCCAAAGTCAAATATCTACACTTTATGCTAGAGCTTAAACCCATCTTTAATGCAGAGGTGCCATTCTTTAGGAAATGTTCACATTTCAGTAAATTTTAGTGAGATGTTTGTGTTCATTAGTATAGGCAAGTGGCAATTTCCCTGTCGTTTTCTCACTATTTCAGGAAATTTCATCTCCTCTTTGTGACATCTCTGATAATGACTGATTCTTTTTAAATTTTGTTCAGAGTTGAATTGCGTGAGGGGACCTCTGCTGGCTTGATCTATCCTCCATATGTGAGGCTAACATACTCGGAGCTCTCAAGGGCTGTGGACTATGTGGAAGAGACGAGCAATACAGTTAGTATTATCATTCATATGATTATATATTAAGCACTTTTACCAATATGATAAAAGTATGACACACTCCTTTCATGCATTCCATGTAGGTTGATTTTAATCATATCCAATAGTTTTTTAAACAAAATAATATTGATAGTAATGTGCTTACATTCAGAACACTGCATCTTATTAGCTGCCTTGTGACAGATCACACACTCATATATAGGAATTCTCTTTTTTTTCAGACCAAAGTTATACAATTTCTAGTTCTGAAAAAAAAAAAAAATAATTGTATACAAGCAACTATCTGTATCCATAGCGTAAGCTTCTTACTATATCCAGTGCAGCTTTCTAATGTTTTTTTTTTCCGTTTCTTCAACTCCGATAGTTTGATTATATTAGAAATGCTGAATGTGTAATATTTGCCCCCTTATTCAACATTAAATGTTGCCATTTTGTTTAACCATTGTCTTTATTTCATACCATTAAAGCTTTGTAACATATTTTTGCTGTCTTACAGTATTGTTTTCAGTAGTGCAACATAAACAAATTGATATAATTGAGAAAAAAATATCAGAACCTTTTTTTTACTTTCCCTCTGTAGGTATCTTTTTCTGTGACGTATTCACAAGACCAGGCCTCTGCTTTCCAAGCCATGTCAATCTCTGTCGGAGTGTTCTGTGCCATCTTCCTTCTCTATGCCATGGCTAAGACCAACGCGTGGCGACGCAGGGCAGGACTCATCGTCATTGATATAGCTGTGAGTGTAGATTTTTGTTTACACATTTTATTTTTGTCAAACCCAATTATGAGAGAGAATAGAGCATTATAGGCAGTTCAACATATTGTTTAATAAAGAGGGGATAAGTCAGAGAACAGTCCTTGGCTTTCTGAGCCTTCATCTCTGTTGAGGTGTTTTGTGCCATCTTTCTCCTCTATGCCATGGCTAAGACCAATGCATGGTGACGAAGAGCAGGACTTATCGTCATTGATATAGCCGTGAGTATTGTGCGTCATTTTCCCAATAAGTCAAACAGTCATTTGGCAATGGAGCTTTCATGTCAGCAGCTTGCTGCCTGTTGAACAATCTGATGATGATGGCCTCTTGTATAGGGCCAGTCTCCGCCTCAGCTCATGGCGCTTAATTACTTAACCTGTTGACGACGGGAACCGGGTATACCCGGTTCCCACAAACCCCACTCATATACGGGAACCGGGTATACTCGGTTCCCAAAGTAGCATCAATATGTTCTCTTTTGATGGGTAATAGCTCCTTTATAAACACGATCTAGGTATTTGTATTAATGAATGTAGAAAAATCAATTATTAAACTAAGTACTCCAACAAACTTTCTGTCATTACTTCCCATTAATTTGATTTTTTAAGCATTCATGAAATTAATTTGCTTGTACAAGTTAGTAAGAAGTTTGTATTTCAATGTATAACCCGCCAGCCAGCTCAGACAGTAGATTTTTAGTTTCGCTGATACCCGTAACGAGTATTCAGTGACATATATCTCTGTACTATTCAGCAGGAACCAGCGGCTGGTGTCACGCATGGGTGACTGAGTTCGGGCGATTATGCGTGAGGCGATTAGTCTATAATGGCAGTCCGTTTTTCCTCATTCACCCGATATTATTTAGCCACCATACGCATTTTCCAATGTCCCCCCCCCCTCTCTCTCTCTCTCTTATTCTAATATTCAAATATGTACTCAATATTTGAGCCATATCTTTAACGTTTTCATTCTCGTTTCTCTATTTCTCTTATCATTATGAAACAAACATATTTCTAGAATAAGTGCTGGGTTTCAATTTAGATTTAGAACTCGTAAAGATCGATATACCCAAATGAAACTTTTATATGTGTTTATGCACTTTTATCTTTGTTCTTTTTCTTAGATTTTTTTTGTAACAGTATTCGATATTTTGACATGATATTGCCGATTATATTTGTATCTTCTTTTTGGTCAATTCTTTCCCATCATTTCTTTCTTCATTCTCACTTGTCAGTCACTTCCTATCTATCTATTTATTTATTTGTTTCATATACACGGACCTCTCCGTCTTCTCCCATTTTATTATTTTTTTCTAACCAATATACATTTTTTGGGGGTGTGATTACAAGATTTTGCCTTTGTGTCATTTCTGTTGCTTTTTATCCTTATTCAATGGTTTTATGAATTTATGTTGCATTTGTTTCTCTCTCACGATATCTTGTACCTACGGCATCTGCGTATCTCATGCTTTCTTCCTCTTCTCTTCTCTTTCTTTCTTTCCCACGATAAATTGAAATATAAAACGATTAGAAGTGTTTACAATACACTAGCTTGAAGTAAACAATAGTATATACAACCAAACAAGGCGGATCTTACACCAGGTGTCCAGGAAGAGGATATTTGAATTGTATCAACACCTTTTGTACGTTTTTGTATAGACAGGAAGTGCGATCGATGTTTGGTTGAAAAGTCTTTTATTCTTTAGGTATTTTTGAAAGAAGGATTCTATTTAGCCTGTCAAAATCCTAATCTTATATCAATCTTCCAGAACGCATCTGTATTTTTACTCCTGGACTACTAAAATAACGAAAGGCTAACTGTCAATAAATCAAATTTCAAGATGAGTAAATTTCCGAGAACATATGGTAACACATCTCATTGTCATTAAATAATTTCGCCTCTGCTTTCTGAAACTTTGTTGCATAAATTTACTTTTCGAATTTTCGAATCGTTTTCTAGAATTTCATTACTTATAAGTTTTATTTTTAATTGCAATTTTTAGGCAAATGTCATATCATATTCCCCCTTCTGTGTATTCTCCGTTCATATAATATATCTCTTTAACTCTCTTTTTTTATTTTACGATGCTTGCATTCTCTGTTCTTTATCTCTATACTATATCTTTTCAAATAATAATTCCTCACTACCTGTGTATATTTCCTCTAAATCTGTCTCTCCTTTGAAATTGCTTCAATAGTGAAAAAAGTTTGACTTTCAATACATTATTTATAATTACTTATTTTGACATTTTCAAACAAATCGCTTCAAGTTTGGATTAATCGTACGAACATAGAGACAACCATTTTGCAAAAAAAAAATAGACAGGAAAAACAAAAAATATAAAGGAGGGAGGTGATATAAAACATGAAGAAAACAAACGAAAAGAAGAAAAGATGAAGTAATACAAAATATAGAAAACATGGAATAAACAAATGATGACGAAAGAAAAACTCTTTCAACAGTAAAGAAAAGATGCATTGACTTCCAAAGATTATTTTAAATTATTCATGTTTAAATCAATCTCCTTACATATGGAATAATGATAACAACGTAGAGATAACAATTTTGCGATAAACATAGATACGAAGGAAAATAAATATAAAGGAAGGAACTCAGAAAAACGAGAAGAAAAGGAGCAAGATGTGTTGAGAGAATAAAATATTATGAATATATAGAATAAGAATATAATCTGTAAGCAACAAAAAAAAACTGAAGAAATTGGTACATACAACAAAGATAAAGAAACAACCGAGGCAAGGGACGTATTATAGGTTCAATTTCACCGCATTAGTTCTTCATGTACTGCACTGTGCTTAGAATCAAGACTATTCATGAAGCGAACACTGCGCACGCGCCTTCTAAACGTTGAATAGCGAGCTTCTTGATACACAGAAATTAATCTCGTATGAGGGTGCCGCTGGGCCATGAACAATTCCGTCGTCAACGGGTTAAAATTATGTCTCACAAATTTCAATGTCCTAATAAATGCTACATGTAATCCTCCAGGGTCTTTGAAGGATTTAAAGTCTATAGATCAATTTAAGTCCAGCCTTAAAACATATCTCATGGCCAAATTGAAGTAATATGATTTATTTTGCTCACTATACATTGTAACATTGTAATTAAGTATCAATATGTATCAATAGTTTATGTTGATTATTGAATTGTATAAATTTTAGTAAATCAAAATGTAAGCCCCTTAAGGACCCACTGGGTGGAAATGTCTATCAGTATTACCGGTATTATTATACACAACCCAATCTTTACTATATTTATGAGATTAGACATTAGAATAACAATTCAAATAGCCAAACTGCTGAACCAAATGCTTTCTCATGAATGAAAGCACAGCAAAAAATACAAAGGAGGACAAATTTGAATAGTTTTGCTATGTGTGAACATGTAAGAATATTTAAACTGATGAAAATTTTATGGTATTGATGGCTTGCATTTCAACTGCGTAGATAATCCATCAAGTTATTTTCAAAGTATATTAATGCTGTTATTTTTATTTCTTGCATGTCCCAGTCTATGTTCAAGTTCCTCCTGTTTACCTGTGGTCTAATCGCTGATGCCTTTCTTATTGTCACTGTTGGAGTGTCACTTTATTGGACTTTATTCTTTAAGGTAAGATGATAATGAAAATTACCAAATGTTTATGTAAAATTTATCATCCTGAAGAAGGTTTTTCCGAAAGAAGGTTTTTCGTGCCTTATCAATATTCCCAGAAATAGTTCATCTCATCTTTACTCAACTCTGTAGGTGCTGAGCTGTGAACCCCTGTGCACTGAATTGTTTTCAAAAGTTTAAATGTAGGCGGTGCAAGGTTGGTCACTACATTGTGCTCCCAAAACTCTATTCTTTAAAGAACATAAACAAATCAAGCTTTTATCACAATTCATGAAGCAATTGATGTAATAGAATCAGACTAGGACATAGTGTGCACCTTCTGCACTCTGATTATGTGCAGTAATTTCTGATACTGGTAATTTAGTTTTGAATATGAATGTTCTCTTCTTATCTTTGATTTCACAGAGCTCTTTGAATTACTTTATGAAATTGAAATATATATTGCTATATTAGTAAAAGTTGAAAAATAAAAGTCTTTTGATATAGAAAATTATGTAATATAATTTTTTTTGTCCAGGATATCAAAATAATTCATACAAATATGTATTTTTTCCCTTAGCGTCAAGATAGGGTGTATCTCCTACTTCCCACAGCCGGCCAGTCTAGTGCTTTCAACACCTACGTCATAGCATTTGTCTTGAAGGTATGCATCTATTTCATTTTTTTTTATGCCTCCGCCACCGTAAGGTGGTGCCGGAGGCATTATGTTTTCGGGTTGTCCGTCCGTCCGTCCGTCCGTCCGTCCGTCCGTCCGT
>BQKZ01006355.1:19672-36171 GCA_036244855.1 Temnopleurus reevesii | reverse complement strand
CCCCCCCCCCCCCCCCAAGTATAAACTTGGTCTGAAAAGGCCCAGTTAAAATAGGGTTAAGGGTAAAACCTTGTCAATGTGCAAAGAAAAGAGAAGAGTAACCAATCTATTGGTAAAACGCATACTTGAGTAAGCATTTGAAGCCAAGATAGGAGAGTTCATCACATAAATAGACAGATTGAGGAAGGAAATTAGGGTGTTTTTCATGCAGTTGTTTTGAAAAGGACAGAACAAAGTATTGGCTTGACTGGGTTGGTTTCAGTTTGACACTTTGTTATTACAACTGGGGCCTGTAACATAACATATGCATCTACACTTACGCTAAATATTAATTGTAAGTCTATGGCAAGATGTGTATCAAAGAGATACGACTAATTTTGCAATTAATTGTATCTCTTTATGTTACAGGCCCCTGATCTGATTAACCTAAATCTGACAATCTCATACATATGTTTCCAAACCTTCCTAAAGGCATTCATCCTTGATTCAGATTTTGGTCCTTATCCTTGACAAAATCATTATAATACTGGTAAACACATTCAGAAACTGATAAGATCATAGAGTCTCACATCAATGCGTGCAAGGAAATTGTCGTACTTAAGCATCAGCTGATTAGCCTTTCAAACATTAAATCCCTCTCAACTTATGGGTAAGGAGCTGTAGTAATTGATAAACTTAAAAAAATCCTGGTGCTCGTTGCATAAAACTCTTTGCCATGAAAAAAGCTGGCAAATAATGATAACTCAAGCAAAAAAGCAATTGTGTCATTGACATTTGCACACATAAAATGGTTTTCATAGCAAGAAGTTTCATTCAACAGTGCTCTGGTGATTCAATACTTGGTGCTATCCCCTATTACTTCAAGTAGGCGGCCTACACCAGTTCATAAATGGACACTTTCCATTTCAGGCTACTCAAGTCGATGACTTTCAGTCCATTGGTCCTTTCGTTCTCTTTCAAGATGAAAGCATCAATGGTGTCCCATTGCTTCAGCATCATGTGCTTACTGCAGCTTACGAGCAATCAGTTGGATTGATGTCCTAAAGCATCATAATTTATCGCTTTGCCCACCCACTTCTACCTACATCGGTCCATTTGAGATTGTTCAGATTGATGAGTTTCAGTCTGTTGGTCCTCTTCCTCTCCTTCGAGATGATGTCCTGACTCTTCAGCACCAGATGCTTACCCTTCCAGTATTTCAGCATTAACACGAACTGCAGCATGCTGACAATATCATAAGGGTTGCTGGATGTTGCGGTAATCAGCTCTAATGATGTTCTGACAATGCAGATTTTTGTGCTTACCCCTCATAAAATCAAAGAATTCATCCATCTATACTGGTTCACAAATGGGCGGTGTCCATTTGAGGCTGTTGAGATCGATGAGCTTCAGTCCGTTGGTCCTTTCCTTTTCTTTGGAGATGTATGAATCGATGATGTCCTGACGTTTCAGCACTAGATGCTTACCCTTCCAGTATTTCAGCATTGACATGGACTGCAGCGTGCTGACAATGTCATAAGGGTTGATAGCTGTCTCTTGGCTGATATCTGTAAAGAAAAATTGAAGGACAAATATCAACAATAAGAAGAATATCACTAGACTCTGAATAAGCACAACCGATTACAGTCAATCTTGCCCCCGTCGATCTGACGTTAAGTCCTTTTTTATCAAGTTCTTTCCAGTCACATTCTCTCTATATTATATTGTTATCATCCCTTCATAAGTTGAATTTTCTTGAAGTCAAGGCTATTACGTCAGTCCCAACATATTCAACTTAGGGATGGTATACTGTAGTCGCAAGATTTTACAGCAATTGATAACAGAGAACCAAGAACACGCAATCATGAACAAAATCAACAAGTGACGTACTCTTTGAGAATTCGTGGTTAGGTTAAACTTCATGAAAATGAAAATCAGATTAGTCACCAATGCAAATGTATGCATAAATCAATTTTGGTCTCTAACTCACTCCCAAAGCCTCACCAGGCTTTCAAGGAGAAGTGGACAAAAAGTTTAAAATTTTGCTTTTAGGTTTACAGGTTTGAAAAGGTGAGAAAGCTCTTACCTTTGATGGAGATTTCCTTGGCATCTAGCTTGTGTAGTTATTTGAGTAGGACACCCTTCCAGTAACTCCTGTAGCTGATCAGACCAAGATCCGAGAGAGGCTTCTCAGGCGAACCGATCTTCTCTTCTCTCTTGGATAGGAGATAGCCTGTACACGTAGATTAGAACAGGAATAATGCCTTTTTTACAAAATTTACACTACAGTCAAACCTGTCTATAGTGGCCACTGTCTATAGTGACCACCTGTCTATAGTGGCCACTGTCTATAGTGACCACCTGTCTATAGTGGCCACTTGAATTGACTCCCACCAGGTGGAAATGCATGTTATAGAACCTGCCTATAGAGGCCACCTGTCTACAGTGGCCACTTTTTCTGTTTCCCTTGGGGTGGCCTCTGTAGACAGGTGGCCACTGTCTTGAGTATGACACTGTCTTGAGTGGCCACTTTTTCTGTTTCCCTTGGGGTGGCCTCTGTAGACAGGTTTGACTGTATTTTGGAAAGTTCTAAAGCCAGTCAGACCCAGATCTACAATGGATTCTCCGTCAAATCGATCTTTTCCATTCTATTGGATAACAGATGGCCTGTAAAGATTGATTCGAACTGGGGATATGTGATGAAATTCATATTCATAAGAGGGTATCACATGAAGAAAGCTGCAATTGCCACAAGTTTCGGTTGATGAAGACTTCTTGATTCTTGAATCACAAGTGTTGCACAGATGCATAGCTAGATGGATTTATATTTTGAAATTGATATGCAGATCACTTGCAATTGATGAAAACTTCCTTGCAACATCCCATTGTGTCATGAAGTATATACTCGATGTTAAAAAAAATTATGGGTAGTATGAAAATATCTAAATCGTGCAATGGCAAAACAAAGCTAGCTTAGGTCCCCGTCTCATAGAGCCCTGGAAGCAACATGATTCAACACAACCCTTTGTTCAAAGGCAGTTAGCTGTGAATGAATACAGAGTCATGTTGAATCATGTTGCTTCCGGGGTCCTAAGTGACCATGGCCAGAGACAAATAAAAAGCATTTCACTTCAAAAACAGAATTTGTAAGCTTTTTGCCATTTAAAAAAATAACTGAAGTTCATGGGATTCATATTCAGCCAACTCAAATAACATTTAACCCTAAACATATATAACCCCCCCCCCCCAACATCCCCCCTCTCGATCTTTCTAGGGACCAAAATAGCCCAATTTATTTCGGATTAAACATCAGTATATTATGGTTTGCAAGAGGTTCATCGTGGTGAAGAATAATTGAAGAGAGTTGATCAAATGTCTCACGATGTGCAAACGTTCTATAGAACGTTCGCAAAACTCTTCAATCATCAGCATATTCTTTGCCTCTCATCCCATTCTCCTTTTGCTCCCACTTTCAGGTGAGGGTTAGATTTTAAATGACGGGAGATGGCTTTTACGAGTACTTACTGAAATCAATGAGCATCTTGCCATAGCCTTGCCTCATATACTGAGGAAGCGTAAGTATACAGGATACATTGTAATTCAGAAATGAGTTCTTCTCCTAAAATATAATAACAAGAGAAAAAGATACATTTGGTGACTAGAATCAAAACATGAAGGAGTTGTAATATTTTAGTAGATTCCAAATATAGATTTTTGCTGCTCTTGAAATCATAGTACATTTTAAAAACCTTATATTTCTTCATTTATCTAACTCTCTTGCTTTTAATTCATCTCAAAGCCCGCTTACTGAATCAGATAAAGTCTGACTATTTCCAGATTTGTTTGAAGTTATGTATAGAACACATTGGAAGCCTGTCAATGATGACAAGGTCATTTTGATGCTCAAACATCCTTGTATTATTTGCGGGATTTTTACTCTGATACCGCAAGATAAATAAATGTCATTTTTATTGTCCCACGGACCTCTTCATAGCAAAGTTCCACTTTTTTATCACGATGTAGAATTTGTATTCTTTAGGTATTTACACTGATATAACAAGATTTCTGAAATAACAAGGCTATCTTTAAAGCGTAATTGACCTCTCTATAATGCCTTTTCACTGTAGCTGACTCTAAGGAAGTTACGTTCCACTGTATAAACTTACCTTTGAGAAGTAGCCAAGAATGTGACAACCAGAGGAATCGTTCTCTGTCATGATGTAGAAGAGGAATGGTTCCACGTCGTAGTAAAGAGTCTTGTGATCCAGGAACAGCTTGGCAAGAAGACATAGATTCTGGCAGTAAATCTAGAAGAAACCAGATAAAAACAACATAATTTTTGTATTTTTCATAGACATTTCTATGGAGCAAAAAATGAGTCTATAGTAATTGAAGATGCAAAATCAATTTTGATTTCCATCCAAATGCATATTCCAGGAGATTGCCATCTCTGAGCTATTAATGTGTACAACTAGCAGGTTTCATTGTGCATTGAGCAATACCTGATAACTATGAGCCTAACATCAGTATTCATTACTTTAAAATCAGTAATAGATGACAGCTATTATCCAATGAGAACATGCTTTTCACGATATCATAGTTGCTATTTCCAGATATTCACTTAATATTTGTACATTCCAAAGAGTTTTCATTTGTCTGCATTTCTTTCATTGACAAAGTTCATAAAAGCAGCCAAAACTACACCATCTTCAAGGAGAGTCCATGCTATTGCAGTGACCACTGGGAATTCAGTTTGTAAAAACTTAAGTGGCTACCATGGACAAAGAAGACTTACTATCTCTCAAAAATATTATTCAAACATTTATCATTCATGAATTTGGATAAATAATCACCTTATTTTTCTTGCCATCGACTTCAAAGACTGAGTTGTTGCCCTTGCGATAGATCTCGTCCCCTGGAGGGTGCCTCCAGATACACTTAACAAGATGGCGTTATTATTATTATTATTACTATTATTCTAACTATAAGAAATCAAACATTTATCATTCATGAGTTTGGATAAATAATCACCTTATTTTTCTTGCCATCGACTTCAAAGACTGAGTTGTTGCCCTTGCGATAGATCTCGTCCCCTGGAGGGTGCCTCCAGATACACTTAACAAGATGGCGTTATTATTATTATTATTACTATTATTCTAACTATAAGAAATCAAACATTTATCATTCATGAGTTTGGATAAATAATCACCTTATTTTTCTTGCCATCGACTTCAAAGACTGAGTTGTTGCCCTTGCGATAGATCTCGTCCCCTGGAGGGTGTCTCCAGATGCACTTAGCAAGATGGCGTCTCAAAATGGTGGAGCTGCGCATGTACTTGAGACAGAACTCACAGATGTATAGCTTGGGCAGTCTGGCGTATTCCTCTGGGTAGGGGGACGAGTACCAGGTGTTCAGTTCGAAGCGGCCGAACTCTAGTTTCTTGATGGAGCCCTCGCCTGGGTTTCCCATTCCAGATTTTTCCTGTGGTTATCATGGAAATGGCGAATCAAATTAATAAAATCCAAAAAAATTATCAACATAACTTTTTTAAACAAATTGGCCCATGCATCATTGATAAAAAGAACACCTGCTTGGCTTAAATTTCGTTTTCAACTTCTTTCTTTTCAATCGCTTACCAATCTTAAGGAAAAATTGGCAATGAGCAGATGTACATGAATGACAAACAGTAGGTTTATCATACTATTCTCTGTTTTATTCTCAAGTTATTGCTAGTGGGCAACAAAGCTTGCATAAAAAACACAAATGTATACACAATTGTATTAGCTTCTAATTCAAAACTGATGTTCATAGATTTAGATCTCGAAAAAAGGAGGTCACAGTGAAATTTATGTTGGCATAAAATAGCATGTATTCGAAATTGGCAGATGGAGGCTTGTGGATGGTAGATACATTTATATCAATTGACTGGTAGCTACTCATCTTGGTATTGCTTATCGAGCATGAGATAGCCAGAACAGAATAGAATAATAAAATAATTAGGTTAATCGCTCCGTAGTCTTACAGCTTCTGCTGTAAATTTCAGAATCTTCCTCTGAAATCTGATAAAAATAATAATATAATATATAAAGCAATTAATTCTAAATAAAAAAAAACCTTTACTCTAATACTAACCATTTCCTCCGAAGCCCTCATCTGCGCTTCCCTGAAGAGATCCAGGTCAAACTGTGATGTGATGCCGTTCAGCAGAGGCTCTCTGGATTTGTGGAACTCCTCTCGGTGCTGTCGGCTCTTGACTTTGACATCTTCGGTCAGATCTTTGCGCTGTCTGCGGAGCTCCTGCACCTGGTAACGCTTTTGCTGTTGGGCACGAGATGAGTTCTGATTGAGTGCCATGGGTGAGGTGTTACAGGGCCGGAGTTTAGTGTCACACAGGTGTTACAGAAGGTGTTAATACACAGGCAGCGTTACAGTGTTATTTGAAAGAATGGGTGATGTTTACAACAGAGCCAGAGGTCAGTGTCAAAGAGGTGTTACAAAAAGGATATATAAAGAAGGTGTTACAAAAAGTGTTAATTGAAAGCATGCGCAAGGTATTAAAAAGGCCATAGTTTAGTAATATAGAGGTGTTACAAAAGGTGTTAATACACAGTCAGTGTGAAAGGGTTAATGGAAAACATGGATGAGGTGTAAAACAGGGTCAGAGTTTAGTGTCACAGAAGTGATACAAGAAGTATTACAGAAAATACACAGAAGATGTTACAAAAAGTGTCAATTGAAAGCATGCGCAAGGTGTTAAAAAGGGTCATAGTTTAGTATTACAGAGGTGTTACAAAAGGTGTTATACACAGGCAGTGTTTCGGTGTTAATTGAAAGTATGGGTGATGTGTGAAAGAGAGCAAGAGTTTAGTTTCACAGAGGTGTTACAAAAAGTGTTACAGAAAATATATAAGCGGTGTTGAAAACATCAATTAAAAGCATGCGTAAGGTGTTAAACAGAGCAAGAGTTTAGAATTACAGAGGTTTTAGTGTTAGAAGGAACATATTTGAAGACACAGATTAAGAAGGCAGAATGCACAATTTAACAAACGATGAAAATAAGAACAAGCATGCACATTACAAAAATGCAATAAAAAATAGAATAGAATAGACAAAAATACAATACAATCATTACATCAAAACATCATACAGGGTATAGGAATATCAAATTGCACAATTTTAGAAAAACCGGAGAATGCAGTTAAATGATTACAAGTGGTATGCACAATGGGTATGGTATGGTTTAATATATAATCAAGTGATAGTGTTAATATGATAATCAAAACACAAAGTGGTAGGAAAATGAAAAATAATATAATTTTAATAGGTTTTCATAGAAGTGATTATAAGTTCACTATCAATGATTAATATAAATTAGTATTTATAAATAATTACTATTAGAAGAAAATGTTGGCTACTGTGATTAAAATTTTGGGTCCATGGTTTTGTTTCGTAAAGCTGTTTGTGGATCTACATACGAATCTACAAACGACTGGTGACCCTTTCGCTGGTGCGCCCAAGAGCCAGGGGATAGCATTGAGTGATAGAAGGGGTCACCAGCTGTTGGTAAGGTCATGCTTACATTGTACCTCTACAAGTAGCTGTATGAAACACCACCAGGAGTGTTGAGGGAGGTGTATTTCGGGTATTTTCATGTAAGTATTTCATATAACACTGCACATTCTACTAAAATGGTAGACACAATTTAGAAATTATTCGAATGCTGGATTAAATGTCATAGATTTTTAACATGATTGATTTTAGCAAATTCAAACTGTTTTAACGAGAGCAATGAAAATCTCTCCCAGAAGCATTGTGAAGGTTCTTCTTATCGAAAGGAATATGTTTTTCTCCGACCTAGTAAGACAGTAAGTGTCTGCCATTACAGTTTTGCCAACCGTTCCAAAATATAAATGAGATATAAACCTTCTTAAATAAATTCAGTATCAATTTCCCAATGAATGACAGAGCAAATATCTTTTTCAAGCATTTTGTTTGGCAAGTAAGTACTTGCTTCATCTATTTGGTTATAATTTACATGTTGATTTCTATCTTCATAAATATTCTAGCACATTTGGCATCTCTGCCATACCATGGTTATAGCCCGCATTTATTACCGATTGCCGAAGAGACTTCTTTTCATCGTTCTCCGCCTCCTCTTTCCGACTTCGCCTCTTCTCTGCCCTGGCGTCAGCCTTCGCTTGGCATTCCTCGGCAGACATGTTGTGGTACAGCGGGCAGCCCCACAATGTACGGTGCTTGGTAAATTTCCCTGTGAAATGGCCTGAAATAGAACAATAAATAAAACTTTGTAGAGGACCTCAAACTTTTCAGACTAAAAAGTAGATTTGTACAATTAATATTTTCTTCAATCAGAAAACCGATTTCAAAGGTAGAGTATTATAAAATTATTTTTAAAAAAAATCATAGAAAATGAGTTTGAGATTTGTAATTGTTGGTTGGGAATTCCGGGGTTAAGAGAGCTACAGCCTTCCTTCTTTTCAGTTACCTCCAGACTAGTAGTGAATTCATAACATTGTCAAAGTCTGTTTAGTACTTTTTAACTTCCTCATGTTTTCACAATGTTTTTCTTTGCTTATCTTCGATTATATAAATGGCGTGAGCACCATAAGCTGGATGTGTGCGCTACATAAATAGCAACCATAATTATTATTATTATTATCATCATTCCTACCTCTTGAATCACAACCCGGTACTGGACATCTTAGCTCTACGTTCTCTGATTTTAGCAGCTGCTGCTCAGCAATTACTTTGCTCTTTCTTCTCTTCTCCCCATCACCACTCTCCTTGTCGCTTGAAATCTCCCCGTTCGTCATCTTGGAATCGCCTTTACTTTTCCTCTTTTTCTTCTTTTTTGTCGCTGGAGCTCCTAAATAAAAATTGGATGAAGAAATATAAATAAAAATCATCAGTTATTATCTTTATTATGCGACCTCAAAAACTACATCATTGGTTTACCAACAAAAATGCAATATCATGAAAAAAAAATTTACAAATCGAAACTTTTACATCAATTCAATTTTTATAAAATAGAAAACTTGACAAGCAACCAATAAGTACAAATTGAAAAACAAATGCCACAATTATTACCCAATGAACAGTAAAAACTTTCCATTAAATTCACTTTTTATAAAAGCCTTTAATAGTTAGGCAACTTGGAAATTATTTCATTGGTTTCTGAAAAATATGCACTGTCCTGTATTGCAAAATTACTATAAACATTAATCTTAATTCAACTTCTTTAATAGTATTAGGAAAGGCTCAAATAAAAGGATGGCCCTATCAGTTTGCAGGAGATAATCAATAAATGCACATGGCATCAATCCTCGGAGAATTAGCTGCCCTAACTGTCACAGTATCTCCACAATAATATGTCTAAATTCACCTTACACATCACTGAGCATTGCAGTCAACTACACCAGGTAATAAACAGTAAGTATTTTAGTGATATGCGAGAAAACTTGTGACTTTATTTATAGAATATTAACATTGGAAGTTTATTCCAAACTTTATTGAAATAAAATTCAATATTGCTCGTAGAAAGATGCATTTCTACAGCAATACCACCCTCTGTTAACAAATCATTCCCATTTCCATTAAATGATGACCTTGGTTCTGTATCACTTTGCCTCTGCCCCCCCCCCCCCCTGGATTGATACATTTTGGATCGGCCCATGAAATTTTCAAACAATACCGCCCACCATTGACGGATGCTCCGGAGTCTGTATCAGACGGATGAGCCTCTGCTTTTCCTCGCTTCTTTCCCTTCTTTTGGGGGGTCTTGTCAGCCTTCTCTGTCTTCTCCTGTGTGTCACTATTTGCTGGATCACTGTCTGAGCTGTCAGATGACTTTCTGTCCTTTCCCTTGCCTGTCTTCATGGGGGACTGGCTCCTCATCCGCATCACTAAAAATGAGAATTTTACAACTATAAAAATTTGGCCGCATATATCATTTCTTTCCCTAAAAAGAAAAGAATAAATTTAAATGTAACATTATCCTAAAGAGATCTTTGAGAAAAAATTAGAACCGAAACGGCCAAGGCTAGCAGATACATGTATAGTGATTCTTTTTTTTTTGTCCGGCCAATTTACAGATTGATATTCAAAACTGCTATCAGGAATGCAAAGTCGCATTGTACAGGAATATATGTAGGCTCAAAATGCATTTTCTCTTTCTAATCACATGTGATACTAAATGCTCAGCTTTGTGGGATATGGAAGTACTGTCCAAACATCAGTATGAGGTGACACTGTACCCGAATGAGTAAAAGCCAAACTTCACCAAGCCATTGACGAGTGGTCAGTGGATGGATGAAAAAAAATGGAAATTAGGGGAGAACCATTTAATTATTCACTATTTCAACATAGATGTATTTCCAATTAATCAATTATCAAAAGATTCACCCTGTTTGTAGGTAACAAACTCCATCATTATTCTCTAATTCCCTAATAGACATCTTCAAATTCCCTAACTTGAACTCATTTTCCAAGTTTTCCGAGTTTTTCCTTTGTTCTGTGACAGCATACTGTCCTATCCTGCTTAATAACATTCTGCACTTCTTAAATACTCTCTTCATGGGATGCCCTTCTCGGGATGATCTCTGAAAGCAACGGAGGCACAGAAACAGTTAGTCAGTCAGTTGGAGCCCTGACCACCGCTCCACCCCCAACCACTTAGGAGAACATACAGTACAGTCCAACCTCGTTATTTGAGCAATGATATAACAAATTCTTGTTATAATATGGTAGTTTTCCTGGTCCTATCTCTTTCTACTTTATTGTATTTTGGCCCTGATATAACAAGGTTTTGATATAAAGAGATAATTTCTCTCATCCCAAGGACCTCTTTATAACAGGGTTTGACTGTACATACCTTGATTTGTCGCCCTGGTAACGATGCGAGTTGACTGTCGAGTGATCCGTCTGTTTCCTTGGTCTTCATCAGACGTGCTAACTTCTTCAACATCAACGGATGAATCGGATTCCCATCTTTCAGATGAGTCACTGTCCTCTTTCTGTATTCATATAAAATGATGGACACAATGTAAATATGATGGATGTCCATTTCTTAACCCTAATTCCATTAGAGGGGAGGAGAGCTTTTTAGACCCCCATCGTTTTTCCCGAGAAGTCTGAAACCTGAAAAGCTTGTATGGGAGCGTCGTGGTGTAGTCGTTCGGACTCTCGCCTCTTAACTAGAGGGTCGATCGTTCGAATCTCTCCCAGGGCGTGAATTTCCTTCAGCAAGAAATTTACCCATAATGTGCTGCACTCAACCCAGGTGAGGTGAATGGGTACCGGCAGGAATTTATTCTTCTAAATGCAGAAGCGCCTACTTGGCAGCTATGCTATGGCCGGGTAACAATATTAGATAATTTTCTCGCGCCTCTGAATAGGTGACTACAGAGATGGCATGTTTAAATGCTATATATTATCATTATTACCATGATATTTTGTGACTTTTTTGCTTCAAATCTAGCGCAACTTTTGGGACCAAGTTCGGGGTATGCAGTTTGGACCTTAAAAAAAAAATTAAAGGCATTTGAAAAACATTTTTCAAGATAAACATGGTTCAAAATCGTGATTTCAAGTACAAAGTCAATGGGAATTGTGCCATCACTACATCAGTATTTTCCATTCACTAGCTGAAATGATTTTAAAAATCTTCTTTTTATGACCCTTAAGGTGTAACAATCAATCTCCAACAAACAAACAAAGAAATTAGTAAGAAATAAATAAAAACAATAAAATAGGAAACTATTTCTCATGCCAATTTTGTTTAATTAGAGCAATACAGACTACATGTATATATGATGGAAGGTCCCACGTCTGCGCACCTAAACTTTCAGCTTGAAAAAAGCATGAAGTCAATGAATATCCAATTCAATTTTAATCTGATATTATCACAGATATCCTAAATATTATGTGTGAGAAATATCTCAGCAGAATCTGACCAGGAACAATGTCATTTTAGATGAAATATACACCCCTCTCATTTTTGCCATTCAAAATATTTGGGTCCCTTCTCTGCGTCCCATTCACTTTATACGCGGTTGCAGATTTTCAGGAAAAAGTCTTGATTTCACCGAGCGCGCGAGTTACATCGCGTATGTCAATGAGGCGCAGATGAGGGACCTCGCGCAGAGGAGGAACCCCTTACCATACATGCTAATTTTCGCCAGTACAATGAACAATTGAATCGCCAACATTAACAAGTCAAAGGACAAAGACCAGAGCCTAGGGCTAGGGGGGAGAGGTCGCATCGCATGTTGGCACGGAGAATAGTTCTGCTAATAGTTTTCCAATTCTTGATTGTTGTTTTGTCACCCCATCCATATATCTAGAAAAAAAAGAAGAAGAAAAAAATCGGGTGTGGGTGCTCTGTGAATAAAATTCAGCATTCACAGTTTCACATTCCAGTGTTAGGTTTTTTTCTGGAATATTTTTTGTTGGGGAGCTTTTAAAAAATAAAAAAAATAATATTTCCCTTCCCTACGAAATAAAATTAATCAAAAGTTCATCAGAACATATTTTGGGCGTAACCCATACGTCAAGCAATTTTTTAGCCTACTGAAGTGAGAAATTCCAGCACAAATAAAATTGTACGAAGGTTGTGAAGAACAACTCGAGGCTCAGCTCAGCTCCTCAATTGTTGTTTTCACGATCCTTTGATTGGAACCGCACTACCACAGCTGGCTAGCTAAAATTCTTTCTCGCTATTTGAGTGATACGAAACGACGCCAAAAACAGTCCACCAAATAATTCATTATAAGCTAAATTGTCAGACGTAGACCTGTCAAACCAAATTAGTCTTTATACTTTCCCCGTTTTCCACTTTGGCTTGGAAAATAAAGGTAATCTATTTCACGCCAATCTCAGTTGAGAATCTAAGGGTTGTGAAAGTTGATTGGACCTTTAAAATATTTGAAAATACATACAAAGTCAAAGCGACTTACGAAACATTTGAGTCGACAAGAAAAGAAAAGTCAACTTAGTTGTTTAATTATTTTACACGACTCGTCTCATTCCAAACAACGAGCGGGTCTGAAAACTTGAGAATAGCAAATATTACTATCACGTGACCGCTTAATTATCGTCTTTTCTTGACTGAGAAGGTGCGTGATATCTTTTTGACTTTTCGGACAGAATTTCACGCAAATGAAATGAATCTCTCTTGTTTGTGATTAAATTTTGAATCCGTTTTATTGAGAGTGTGTATAAGCATTTTATAGTTACAAGGATTGTTGTTTTAGTAGTACAATTGGATTTTGGGCGCGCGGTTTCATCACTCAAGCTTAGCGTTCCACTCACAGGCCTTGCGCCGTAACTCTCGGCGTAGACGCTCGTACTAGATCCGCTACACAACCCGCTCACGAAACACAATCTTCGTGAAAAACGTCGAAGTGTCGATTTGTTTGACCAATTGAGACTGTTTCACGTATTGTGGTGGTTAAATCCACTATTCGTATAGCTGGATATTGTGTNCGAAAGCAACGGAGGCACAGAAACAGTTAGTCAGTCAGTTGGAGCCCTGACCACCGCTCCACCCCCAACCACTTAGGAGAACATACAGTACAGTCCAACCTCGTTATTTGAGCAATGATATAACAAAGTCTTGTTATAATATGGTAGTTTTCCTGGTCCTATCTCTTTCTACTTTATTGTATTTTGGCCCTGATATAACAAGGTTTTGATATAAAGAGATAATTTCTCTCGTCCCAAGGACCTCTTTATAACAGGGTTTGACTGTACATACCTTGATTTGTCGCCCTGGTAACGATGCGAGTCGACTGTCGGGTGATCCGCCTGTTCCCTTGGTCTTCATCAGACGTGCTAACTTCTTCAACATCAACGGATGAATCGGATTCCCATCTTTCAGATGAGTCACTGTCCTCTTTCTGTATTCATATAAAATGATGGACACAATGTAAATATGATGGATGTCCATTTCTTAACCCTAATTCCATTAGAGGGGAGGAGAGCTTTTTAGACCCCCATCGTTTTTCCCGAGAAGTCTGAAACCTGAAAAGCTTGTATGGGAGCGTCGTGGTGTAGTCGTTCGGACTCTCGCCTCTTAACTAGAGGGTCGATCGTTCGAATCTCTCCCAGGGCGTGAATTTCCTTCAGCAAGAAATTTACCCATAATGTGCTGCACTCAACCCAGGTGAGGTGAATGGGTACCGGCAGGAATTTATTCTTCTAAATGCAGAAGCGCCTACTTGGCAGCTATGCTATGGCCGGGTAACAATATTAGATAATTTTCTCGCGCCTCTGAATAGGTGACTACAGAGATGGCATGTTTAAATGCTATATATTATCATTATTACCATGATATTTTGTGACTTTTTTGCTTCAAATCTAGCGCAACTTTTGGGACCAAGTTCGGGGTATGCAGTTTGGACCTTAAAAAAAAAATTAAAGGCATTTGAAAAACATTTTTCAAGATAAACATGGTTCAAAATCGTGATTTCAAGTACAAAGTCAATGGGAATTGTGCCATCACTACATCAGTATTTTCCATTCACTAGCTGAAATGATTTTAAAAATCTTCTTTTTATGACCCTTAAGGTGTAACAATCAATCTCCAACAAACAAACAAAGAAATTAGTAAGAAATAAATAAAAACAATAAAATAGGAAACTATTTCTCATGCCAAATTTGTTTAATTAGAGCAATACAGACTACATGTATATATGATGGAAGGTCCCACGTCTGCGCACCTAAACTTTCAGCTTGAAAAAAGCATGAAGTCAATGAATATCCAATTCAATTTTAATCTGATATTATCACAGATATCCTAAATATTATGTGTGAGAAATATCTCAGCAGAATCTGACCAGGAACAATGTCATTTTAGATGAAATATACACCCATCTCATTTTTGCCGTTCAAAATATTTGGGTCCCTTCTCTGCTTCCCATTCACTTTACACGCGGTTGCAGATTTTCAGGAAAAAGTCTTGATTTCACCGAGCGCGCGAGTTACATCGCGTATGTCAATGAGGCGCAGATGAGGGACCTGCCTAGCGCAGAGGTCAGAGGAGGAACCCCTTAAAATACATGCTAATTTTCGCCGGTACAATGAACAATTGAATCGCCAACATTAACAAGTCAAAGGACAAAGACCAGAGCCTAGGGCTAGGGGGGAGAGGCAAACAAGACTCAGAGTCAAGAGATTTCTCAATTCTTGGATTTTTGGAATATCGCTGGGACAATGACACTTGACGGCCGCGCCGCGAGTTTGGCTGTTTGGAGTCTATAGAGATGCCTCATTCTTTTAACGTCCCTTCCTGTGTGTACACCGGCGGCATTGCAAACTGGATACGAAAGTGCATTCGTGCCAGACTTTCCATCACACACACTCTCCATCCAGAGCGGCCCAAGCCAAGCTAGCCCAGCAGCGGGGCGCGCGCGCGGCAAGCCAAGGGCGGTGAGCCCAGCGAAGCCCGGGGAACCCACCGCAGCGCCCCGATCAAATATCCCAGTCAGCTCAGGGCCTGTGTCATGGGCGGCAAATTTTGCATTGAACTCCCGCACAATTTTGATCAATAACATCGAATTAAAAACGGTTATAGTTCTTACCTTCCGCCTTCCCATCTTCTTTGAATTATTTGTATTAGGAGAACAGGATAAGGTGTTTTACCAAGGTCGTAAATTCGGGGAATACGTCGTTAAACCTCTTCAGGAAAGTGTAATTTTCGGACGGTAAAAGCGGAATATCGTCGAATGAATGAAATTGTTGTTGCCGATCTGAAGATTGATATATTATACTTTAGGAAAATACGGGTTTTCCGTTGAACATAAATAAGATTATTGAAATATATTTTTTACAATTTGATATATATTTTTAGTATGAAATTTAAATTTATATACTTAATTATTGTTATTTCTTTCTGTGAATCTTTTACTTATTTCTAAATATTCAAATCGGTAAATCACTCGCGCGGAAATTATTCATTAAAAGTGTTAAAATGACGCTATTTTGATGGGGAAAAAATATTTGTGAACTAAAAAATCAACTGTTTTAATTATTTTCACATTGATTATTAAATAACTCACGTTTGAAGTATAAAGCTTTCAATTATAATTGAAAATGATACAAATAATATAAACAATGCTATTTGCATGAGTAAGACAGAAACAAAATGTCAGCGCCCTTGAGCTGTTTTCGGGTCAAATGCTGTCTGCGAATGTTTTGTTTATCCCCCAAATTCAATACTCCTCTGCAAACACAGCAGAGATTCATGATGACAGATGACAGGGAAAGCCTAGAATATTTACAACGGACCCAAACATCCTCAATAGCCTTTCGTCAAACGCCGGGGAAAGATCCGGGAGTCGTGTTTTTGCCGGGTTACAAGAGCAACATGACTGGCGGAAAGGCCATCGCGCTGGAGGGCTACTGCAGGCGGCGTGGGCATGCCTTTGTTCGGTGAGTGCGATCCCCACGCGTCACGCTTCGCTGATTTATTAAGGTGTTTTGCCGAGTCTGACTCGAGCCG